>JAGFPH010007529.1:0-27423 GCA_018207615.1 Philaenus spumarius | reverse complement strand
TCATTTGAACTTTTTACCCTCTCTTGTTCACACAATATGTACGGTACCGGTACGTAAAGAAATTATTATTCTTTAATGGAGATTTATACAAATTGTAAATGTAAAACTGTAATAAACAAATCAGGAACTTTATGTACGATATATATACCATTAAGTTAATAGGTTTATCTGACAATCAAAACTGAACAAGATTAAATGTTTTTTAATGTATCTCTAAGTAAATGATAAAATGTTGAGTCTTAAAAGATTTACACCTTTTTAAATTAGAACTTTATACATTTTACCTCATTCAATTTCCTATTTGGACTGTTCCTTTATTACCATTCAGACAGAACTTGCATCTGTTAATGTACTGCTAACTAAACCCCAAGTTAGCTGACAGTATATTCCATATTATTATTAAAAATAATACTAAATATTGTTTTAACTTAGATTAGAATTGGTGTTATTTTCATTGGACAATTTCGATGATTTTTTACAACTTTCTATGCACTGAAGATACCTTTAAGAAATGGACTAATGTTTAACTACCATTTTACAAGTTGGATTCATGAAGTGTGGTTTCCACCATGAGTGTTTTTATCGTGTTTATGAAAAATGTTTTTGCAATGTTATAAACTCTAACTTTTCCAACCAAAAGATTTCTACAAAAAATACTTTCTACAGATACTAGAACTTTCTTAGCCCTATCTTTTGAATTAAAACTTGCTACTTAATGATCAAGGATTAAGAAGTGTCAAATTTTATTTTAGGATTACTAATCCACATTAAGTTTTAAGGCATAATTATCTTAGCATGACATGTACCTCAATTCCTGGCTACTGATTGGCCATTAGCAAATGTCTGACTTTGCTACAAATTGATCAGTTAAGTCTTGCTGATTTTTAACTTGAAATAGTGCTTTGTTTTGCAGCTAACTAGTTTCATGGATAGTTTCAGCTCTACGAGTTGAAACAAATATCTAACAAATGAAATTACAGAATTCTCTCCTAACTTACTATTTCAAATATTTGTTTAGGATTTTTTTAAGAAAGTTAGGAGAATTTTAGAGTACGGTACCACTACTTTTTTTATCACATTTGAGTTGTAACCTAAACACGATACCTCAACCAAAACTAACTTCCAGCCTCAAGGATGCTATGTTAACAAGTGTAGTGGTATATTAAGACTATGTCGTCTTCGAAAGATCAAAGAATCAACCTTTCAATTACTGTATTAATTAATTCATACACACCTTATTCGGCGTAAATTTACTATTCAACCCTAGGTTGGTATTTTTGCATACACAAACGTTGTTTTACATTTCTACTGTTAAATGTTGAATACAGGTAAACATACTGAGACTAAATACTGTAGGTTAGAACCTTTAGGCTATTTTGTTTTATTACTCTTGAATTTCTGTTGCCATACCTTAGCCTAGGGTAGAATAGTAAATTTGCGCCCCTCATTCTTCAGTTTTTCATCACCTTTTACAAAATATGTCTAAACATCTCAACACACAATGATACTTTCAACACTAAAACGATTAACTTAGTAAATGTATATTTTGTTCTAGAAAAGGTTAGGTCTTTTTATATTTACATCTATGGGTAAGGTTATTTCACTTTCACTAGCCGGTTTTAAATTTCCTTGTCCTTAAACTGACATACTTCTACAGTATTGTCAAAGAGAATTTCGCAGCACTATTATTCTTAGACTTGGATTCTATTTTACGATACAACAGTAACCAGCTGTTGTAAAGCTAAAAAATTAACCAGCTGATCGAAACGAAAGGTACAGACTTCAGACTCAGGCAGGAAGTATTTAGTAAATAATTCTGCTCTGCTGTTTCTGAATCCTGATCCAGTGCTGCCAACGTTTGGATTCAGACGTAACTATCCAAAGTAAGTGCCGAGAAATGTAACGATTGAGAAGTTAACTTCTAAAAAGCGGATGATTATGTTATTGGGTTTGTACATTTTATTGGCTGCAAGTAAATGCAATAAAATAAAATATAAGCAATGTGTATATAAATAATTCGACCACGCAGCTGAACCGCTGACGTGAGTTGAGCGAATTTCCAAAATTAAGTTTATAGGCCTATGTTTTAAGGTTTCAACCAACAATTTGGGAAATAGGTCTATTCACGACGGTGCTGAATAGGTACACAATACTTCGCACGCCTTCAACACACAAAGGAGTATATTGGGAGTATCTTCAACACACAAAGCATTGCGTGCTTCGCTTGCCAACCCCCGTATTGGGAGTACAGTAGAGCGTCGATAATCCGAACGTCAATAATCCGAAACGTCAAAAATCCGAACGCGTTCCAAGGCAGCCCCTGCAAAAATTTCTTTTCGTTTTCAAAAATTCCAATTATTGCATCGTTAAAAATTTTACAAAAATCTTCATCGCAGTTTGACATTACTATCTCTTTTTTAAACACTTCTTAAAACGTGCTTTCACACACCCTCACAGCAGACTGGCTGTCAGTATTTTCACTGTCACGCTCAAAAGCTGATTTAACGCTAGCAGTAAACAAACAGCGTAAACATACAGAAAGTTAATTAACTTCTCTTTTATTATCATTATAACAGTGTGTCGTACATACAGTAGTGTACTATACAGTATTTTTTTATTTATCGTTTATGTTAACTATAATGTACAAGTGAACTTATAATTATGTACTGTACTGTAATTGAGAGTTACAAGTGTAATCATGTTGGCCCTACTGTGTACGTTCAGGTTCTTCTAAATCATAATATGTAAGTAGTCTTAAGCAGGCCATACACGGTCCGATTTGTAGTCCGATTCAATGTCCGATGTCCGATGTAGGATCCGATGTAGGAGCGTGAATGGGCTTGATGGACGACGAGTTGGATAATCGTACAAATCGGAGTCCCAGACCAGACTACAAGATGATCCGACTTCCAACTTCCGACGGAGTCGGACTGTGAATGGGGTGATCGTCCGATTGTCATTTTAAACTTTCTCCTTGTTGATGTTTGATCTTCCCTTTTCCCCTATACTTTGTACATGTTTACTTCTATAATAATGGATAATAAAGGGTTTTGGGAATTTATTGAATTGTATCGGGAGAATAGGTGTTTGTGAAATCAAGTGATGCAATTTATGCAAACTGACATGTTTTTGAGCATCTTCGAGTCACAATAGTTCAAAAATAATTTCTTAACCTATTGAAAAACATAGGTGAATGTTTACTACACTAAACAAAACTAGGCAGTTGTCTATTATATTTAAAAATATAGGTGATTGTTTAGTATACTGAAAAATGTAGGCGATTGAAAGTATACTGACAAAATATAGTAGATTGTTTAGTATAATGAAAAAATAAAGGTGATTATTTAGTAAACTGAACAAATATTGGCGATTGTCTACTATATAGAAAAATGTAGGCGATTGTCTACTATACTGAAAATATATAGGGATTGTTTTCTATAATGAAAAAAATATAGGCGGTTGTCTACTATATTTAAAAATATAAGTGATTGTAAGTATACTGACAAAATATAGGGAATTGTTTAGTCTAATTATTTGCATATAGAAATTGCTGTACATTTTTATACAACTACCACTATGTAGGCCTACAAGGAAAGAAGACTGAATTGGAATCAGTTCTTGTCGTGGAGTTGAAAATTTGAGAACGTTTTGAATAATGTAAATCAATGTGTATATGTTTTATTTATTACTAGGGATACTCCAGCGTGCTCCGCACGCCAAACCTGTTAGAACTTTCTATACACATAATTATGTTATATTTTCTTTATAATAAAGATGTAGGATTAATAATAACCTCAAAACTAAGATCGTAAATGTCCAAAATGAAATTATTTTATATTATAACATCAGTTATAAATAGGCCTAATAAAAATTAAAAGAACCAGTAATGCTCAGGTTTACATTTTAATAAAAACCTAACCTAAAATTTAGAAAAGTAAATAATTGCTTCAAAGTTTAAAATCAGCTGTTAATGTTAATTGGAAACGTTAGTTGGATCGTAAGTTGGATGGTTAGTTGGATCGTGAGTGGTGAAACGCATCCAACTTGCAGTCCAACTCGGTCGTCCTACAAATCGGACCGTGTATGGCCTGCTTTACATACTGTATTGCAATTACATTACTGCTTGTACTGTTTAACCACTTTAATAGATTAAAGGGCTTATAGTTTAGCCTAAATGGAATTTTCGTAGTTATTTTCAAAAATCCGAACAAATTGATAATCCGAACCCCCTCGGTCCCAATTAGTTCGGATTTTCGACGCTCTACTGTATCTTCAATACACAATGCATTGCGTGCTTCGCAGTTCGCACACCAACCCCGAGGTAAAATCCACCACATATCTTTGAACCGGGTACTTCTATGGTA
Source organism: Philaenus spumarius (assembly GCA_018207615.1). Classification (NCBI taxonomy): domain Eukaryota; kingdom Metazoa; phylum Arthropoda; class Insecta; order Hemiptera; family Aphrophoridae; genus Philaenus; species Philaenus spumarius. The sequence continues at coordinate 23,059 of JAGFPH010007529.1, read as the reverse complement.
TTTTACCTTTTGATTGATTTTGGGGGAACCAAGCGAGCTATAAGGTAAAAAAAATGTGCAGAATAACATCCTACATTTAAATAAACTTGTTGAACTTACCGTCCAATAGTCAAATTTCACACGTTCAACGACGGCCGTTTCGGCTATTCAGCCATTTTCAAGTTAGGACCATTGTCCTTCGTCATTACTGTAATAAAAATAAAAACACATAGTACACTTAACACTTACACACACGAGACCACAATTACAAAATATAGGCTCCCACATTTTAATGTCCGTGTGGTTAGATCACTGTCCACGGCTAGACATTTAAATTTGTAGAAAAAGCTATAAAAAAAATTATTCTCGTAGGAAAACCCTCAAAAAGTAGTTACAGGTTTTCAGAACAGCTACTTATTAAATGCACCACAAAATCACATAATAAGAGGGTTAAACAAATATATAAAATCAATACTGTACCCTGAATTATTTAAAAGGCAGTAGTTTGTTTTGTAATTTGAACTTGAAGCAGTATAACAGAATGTTTTGTTTTCGAAGGGTGTAGTGTTTAATTTTTATTTCATTTTTGACAGTTTTGATATTATATTCTAGAAATTTTACTTATATTAATGCTGATTTTAAGTTGTTTAAACAAGATAACTGCAAGTGCAAAGATATTAGGTATGGCAACTAGCTTAGCCTAATTGAATATTTTTTTCAGTTCAGAAGGAATAAAGGAAGCGAGAATGAATCATTAGTGATAAGAACGAGAGTTTTTATAGACAGTATTATATAAAAAAGCTAGGATTTAAAATGTCATAAGAATTTGTGTAAAAAAATATTTATTTTGTTGTAAGACATACCAGGGCTCAAATCAAACCGTAAGAGTTACTCTGTGATGTGCCCTTTGTTTATCTCTAAGTTTTAAGTTAAGACTGATGGGACCTTAAGTCCTACCGTTGTTATAATTTAAAACAATTTTTTAAAGTTGGATGTTTAGGGAATTAGGCCTAAAATATTTGCTATTTTGCCAAAGTTTACATTAGTACACCTCACAGTATTGCATTAAGAAAACGTGAAGTTCTAACTTACAGTCTCTAGTCACAGAATGTTGACCATCGTTCTTAGGTTGGCAGCACTCCCAGCACTACTCTGTTTCCTAAAAAAAGTTGTCCTTTGCAAATATACCAGCTGGGTGTCCTAAAGTAATTTATACAGTCATTATTTTCACATTTGATAACAACACTATTAACTTTAACTAATATGCAGGTATAGGCCTACATAGTTTAAGTTAATATATTTTCACATTTTTAATAAATAATTATTTAGGCCTAACTTACTAAAATAAATTTCAAGTAACCCAGAATTAAAATTTTAATACTGTTGGAAATATTACAACTTATTCACCTAAATGAGAGCGGATTCAACCACCAAGGAAAATCATTTAGGTTTGGTTGGTTTCAAAAATTGATTTAATTTTGTTGATCCTCAATAAAATTTCAATAGGCCTACAGTAGAACCTCTCTTAACCGGCCTCGGATCAACCGGTCCTCGGATTAACCGGCCTATCCGATGGAACAACAGAGTTTTTTCTCTTACAAATTATATTACTGTAACTGGCCAAAGTCTCAAACATTGATTGTTTGACGGACATTTCCCGGAAAATGAAGCTGGGTGTTGTGGCAGGCAGAGGGGAGGGGGAACGTGAGTTTGATTCCCCTCTTGCTTCCGCGGCAACTGTATTTTTTCTTAGATCAATTGACAAAGCGGTATCCTTTGTTTCTTTTTCTTTGTATTTTGCTTTGTACCGGAATCTTTACTGAGTTTTGTGGTAGCAAAATATGTAATATTTGTAACTTATTGAGGAATATGTTGAGCAGCAAAAAGATTCAACAGCATTAGACATGATGAACATACAAAAACGTAGACTTGGCTTTAAAAATTCTTTGAAAGTTAAAGAACAAAAAAAAAACTTTAACTGATTTTTTTAAACAATGATACAATAGGCCTATATGTAAATTCAGTTTTCAAAGTTTGTATATGTTTAATTTGTTGGTGTTTGTTTATGTAACCCAATGTATGTACATACAATAAAATGAGTTGCAATAACGTCTTATTTGCTTGTTTATTTATGAAGTATGTAGGTTATTTTTGAACAAAAATCTGTTTTTACGGGAACCTCGGATCAACCGGCCAAACAGGTGATCGGCCAGGGTCTCGGTCACAACCAGACCGGTTAAGAGGGGTTCTACTGTATCTGTATTTCATAGTTTTATAAAATAATCCCAAGGGAGTGACAGTAGGTCAGTGATAAGGTGATGACATCAAATGCTATGGTTAGACAGTTTGAATACATCAGCCATTAGCATTAGCTATATTCGTGAGTTATATAGGCCCCACTCTCCGAAGGGCCTATTTATTAATACAATCAAAACATTCTTTATAATTAAGATGGCACTAAACTGAAATTCTTAATAACATGTTAAAGATTTTGGTTTTATTTGTTTGTATTTTGTAGCTCAATAAAGTCTTAATGTTATTATTTCTAATTGACTGAAGATTAGATGAACTAAACTTTATCAATTTTACATAGCTCTCTCCAATAAATCTGTTCAAATTTTGTTAAAAGAAACTTGAATTTTTTTTAAAATTGGTTCCTGAAAAACCAAATATTTAATTTACCTTTTTAGAAATTTAAGTGGTTTTATTTAAGGGAAAATAATAGATTTCTAGATCTGATATAGTAACTTAATGTTTAATTTAATCTTATAGATTCAATTCAAGAACTTTTCTATTAAAATTAAGAGCAAACTTCTAAGGTACAATTATTTTAATTTAAAACCCTTTAACACTCATTCATCAAATTTCTTTTGAGAACAGAATTATGTAAATAATTCATTAATAAACACTTCCACTAACACAAAGTCAGCTATAAAGTATTTAATTGCAAGCTTTAAAAATAAACTACAATGGACTATAAATACACACAGCATTTCAATTTAATTTCTTTGTGTTTGAATTTATGTTTCTGAGCGATATTACTAAAAAACCGCCACAGATTGTAGGTTTTAGGAAGTATAAGTCTACCAGTAGGCCTATATCTTGAATTAATATCACACACCTAGGCATATATATATATCTTCATTTTCACATCTTGTATTAATTTAACACTAGGGGAGACCCCTGCGTGCTCCGCACGCCAACCCCCGGTGCGACCTTCTAGAAACATGTTATGTTTTATTTATAATAAAAGTGTAGGATTAATAATAACCTCAAAACTAAGATGGTAAATAATGTTAAATATTCAAATCAAATTATTTCTTATATTTTATAACAGCAGTAATAATAAAGGTTAAAAGAACCAGTAATTCTCAGGTCTACACTTAATCAAAAACCTAACAAAAAAGTTATAAATAATAACCTCAAAACTAAGATGGTAAATAATGTTAAATGTTCAAAACAAATTAGTTTGTAAATTTTATAATTTGAATAAATAATTCATTTCCTCCCTTATAAAAATCAATATTTACTTCCACAAAGCAGCTGTATTAGTTAGTTTCTTATTATAAACAGCTGTTTTGTATTAAAATGTTTTTATAACCTTCTGAATACTGTAATCATCGTTATTTACATCCACGAAATCAGCTGGATTAGTTTGTTTCTTATTATAAACAGCTGTTTTGTATAGAAATGGTTTTTAAATATTTTCCATGTTAATCTTATGGGGAAAACCCGACCTTTGAGATTAGCTCACGCCATTAAGGATAAGAATTTTTGACATCTAAAACCTTATTGCAAAACTACGAAATGAGACGAATTTTTTGAAACCTAAAACATTAAAATTGGTCCAGAAATAAGGGAGGAGTTGTGTTTACAAAAAACGGCTTCAAGTATTACGGTATATATAAGGATTTATAAAATATTTCAGAAATCTACATGTTATCATTTGCAAAGCAAGTGAATACTATGTTTGCTGATAATGCAATGTAGGCCTATCTGTTTAATAATTTGTTTTACTCATTGTCATCAACCTTCTATGCCATCTATGAATTTGCTTAATTTTTACATACAGTACTTAATGGGGAAGCAAATAAAACAAGGGTCTTTAAATTCTAAAAAGAAATGGTTCTATACTTTTTTTTTTGCTGCGATCAATAGTTTTGGAGATATGGAGAGGGTAAAGTAAGATATTTCTGTAGGTATGGTTGAAAATGTATTTAAATCAAAAATTTCTCATAACAAGTTATTATAATTCACCATAAATTTACAAAAGTTTTTGAGCTTATAAAATGATTGTAAAATAGCACATTTTCAAAAGTATTTTGAAACTAAAACGATTTGGAAATAACAACCACCACCAAGCCCTACCCTTGCCCCCATTCTGGGGGGTGTACACCAAACAAACCCCCTTCTCAGGGATGTAGTTGGACTGAAATGTTCCAACACTGCTTTTAAAAAATATATATATATATTTAAAAAATTAGATTTTCTATTTTGTTTGCTAACAAATTTACTTATTTGTTGTGTTTAATATTAGTCAAATAATTGGCCTTGCTAGAGATATCTATCGAGTTGTAACTTGAAAGTTGAAATCAACTGACGGTAGTTTACATTTGTTTATGCTGCAGTTCTTTACTTGAGATTTTCAAATAAGCATATAGTTTGTTGATTCAATAGTACCGGTATATAGTTTACCTACAGTTTTTTCAAGGTATACTCCGGTTATTATATTTATATTTAACCGGTTATTACCATGCCAATTAAAAGAAAATGCAAAACACATTAATTAAAAGGTAGACCTCTACCTCGGAACCAGACTCTAATGTTCACCTTTAGAAAGTGAACCAAGTGGCCTACCTCAAAACTGAATACTGACACCAACCTATCTGTGGATGCCACAAATATACAGCCTAATGTAAGTAGAAGCAAATTTCATCTATGTGCGCTGACAGCGATATTGAATTAAACGTTGAGTCCCAACAAATTAGCTCTCTGTATGGAGTAGGGAAATGTAGGTATGGTATGCATGGAAGTTTCCAATCACGGTGCTTTTAAAAAGGAGTGCACAAGCGATTTCAAAAGAATTTTGCAATGTTCTTTTGCTGTTACTTACAGTGAAACAATCTCACCAGCTTACTTTTTGAGAAAAAAATTATTTTGACTCAATCGGCAAGTCACGAAGTTGGAGTGACCTTAATTGCAAAGGGGAAATCAGAATCAATTAAAACCGTTTTTGACAACATCAATACATCTCACCTGAAATCGACTACAAAAATCTTTAGGTCAGCATACTACCTAGCGAAAAATGATAAGCCATTTCGGATCATTTTGAGCTAAAGTGGTGTAAATATAGGTACTGGTTTGGATTTCAGATTTAGTGCCACAGAAATTATAAGTCACGTTTCAGAAGAAATGACAAAAAATTCAACTGGCTTTAGACCTTTCTGGAAAAATTTCAATCATAATTGACGAATTTACAAGTTTCTAAGCTAAATCTACTTTGTTATCTATATGAAATGTGAGCCTAGTAAGGAGCTTTAAGGACCAAACTCCTTATTTTTAGACTTAGAAGAACTTACAATTCAAACAGTTGACAGCTAAAAACTTCAAAATTGTTTAATTTCTGACTTTTTTTCACAATGAGCCTAAAAAAGTGGACCTCTCTTTGGCCCACCTCCTTCTCTAAAACCTCTCCTCCCTTGTGTCTAAAAGTAACTTTATCCACCTTGACTTCTCAAGCGTTACCCTAATTTCTGAATTATTAAATCACTATTTTAAGATGAAGTAAAAGAGAGGTTTTGTGATGCGATCAGTTAGCACACCACTTAGTTTCTACAGCTAGAACCTTGTGCAAGGTGTTGGATTATAACCATCAATTATCGTTCTAGCACTTACATATCAGTGACTTCAACATTTTCGTAATTTAACTCCTAAAACATTGTTCGTTATATTTTAATGAATCTTTGCAGGAATAGTCTTGGTTTATATGGCATTTGTATTTAATATTGTTAAATAGATAAGACTTAAATTTAACACAGTCATACCTAATTAACCTTTTAGTTTCAAAGCAAACACCATGTCTCAAATTTCCAAAATTTTCTGTCTATAAGTTGCACTGTCTACCTAATTGGAAATACAGCACTATTTATGATTTCATAATGGCAAATTTTATATTATTTATTTATGGATCGTTCATTTTATACCTAAAAAAAAGCTACATTCTGGGGATAACCAATATGTAAAATACCGGGTTAGGATTATACATATACCTAATACCTATGTAGTATATTCCTTGATAGTATACAAAAAGTGTAACTTATACCAAAATTTGAAACTCCAGTTTTCAATAAAGTAGGAAACATATGGATAAGACACGTATTCTGTTTACAGTACTTAGGATGAGATGCATGGTCAGCCATGTACACTTTACTTCTTCTCTGATTATACATAAATATTGATTCTAATTTTATTAACACGTCTTTAATTCCTAAAACTTACATGTTAGGCATTCAGTGACGTAGCCGGGGGGGGGGGGGGGTCCATGGGGTCTGGACCCCCCCTCCCGAAGTTTTATAATATGAATAAAAATAGGACAAACATTATAGAAGGATTTTATTTGAACAAAACATGCATGCACATGAATTTACAATAATTAGGATTGTAAGGAGTGACAGAATTTCTTGGTTTTGTAGAAAGTGAAAGACACTGTCAGCTGTGATCGTTTATGACGATCAACACATTGATGAGCCAGTCTGTTGTAAAAGTGTAATCATTTTCACTCTTGAAACTGCACAGCGCTGTTACTCGTTGCTAGCAGAAAGGCGGGCGAGTCACCTGACGTCTTCTACAGTCTACGCGGGAGAAGGAAGTTTGTGTATTGTTTGTCAGTTGTCACTGCGCCTCTGTCTGTCAGGCCTTTTCGCTTCGCTGCCAAACAGTGTGTGAGTGTGTCTCAGTAGTCAAAGAATTGTGTATTTGTATCTGAAATATATGTTTTGCTGGTTTGTTGTAGTAATACAATCGTGAAAAGATCTACTATTCCTACAAAAATAACTCCTTTCTTCATAAAACAACAGAAACTATCAACAGGTAAGTTTAATGATGCAAAATTATTCTGTGTGCTTTCTCTTACATTTCCAATGTAGTGCAACCACTGCCTATTGGCTGTCAAGCGTTGGCAACGATATACAGTTGTACAAGAATGCCTATATTTTGTTTAATAGTTTTCCCGAGAATCTGCATTTTGTAATTTGTTGGTAACAAAAAAATTATATTGATATCTTTGTAAAATTCATTATTTTCGAAATAGTTATTGTTTATAATCATTTGAATATTGCAACCTATACTCGACTTTCAACCGTGCAACTGATGGCTTAAAAACCACAACTGTTGGACTTGTGGACAAACTACTTTATTTTAATAATCCGAATAAATCCAACAATTAACTTTTTTGCTAATATTCCAGTATTCTGAACGTAACTTTTTATTTCCTAGATTATATACATATATTTCACATGTATGTATTCGGGATGACATTATACACATTGTCAAATGTTACAATATACTGAAAAAAATATATTCCTGTTGTACGAATAGGCCTATGTTTTATTGCATCGTGCTTCATACATATGTATTTGCAATTCATGTTTATTTTCAGGGGCTCCTTCATCATCGTTGTTGCAAGAGTCTACAGAAACAATTATTCCCGAAGGTCGTGGTGAGATACGTTTGGAGCATACGCCCCACGAGCCATGCTTGCATTCGACACCTATGTTACCGGAGATTACAACGACGTGTGTAGGCCAAACGCCGTCAGAAGATATTCTGGTACCGGGTAGGTCTAGTGATTTCTTATGTTTTCAACTGGATACTTTCGACGTGGCAAACATAAAGAAGCATGAACAATTCGATGACAATTTGAGGAAGAATATTTTATCAAATAAAATAATACCCAATCACCAATTTAGGTTTCCTTCAACTGAATTCAATAAAAAACAACTGAAATTTCAGAACGGCCGGGTAGATAAGTGGCCTTGGTTCGCATACTCTAAGCTAGAATATGGTGTATACTGTAAAGTGTGCTTTGTATTTTATAATGAGGCCTGTGGAATGGGGTAAAGGCAACCACAAAAATCCTGGATCACTAGTTACCAGCCCATTCAGACGCTGGAAAAACGAAATTGAAAAATTCGATAGTCACAGCAAACTTCAATAGGCCTATCATTGTAAGAGTGAATTGAATGCAGACAATTTTCTTTAAGTCATGTCAGGAAACATTGAAGATGTGGTAAGCCAGTTAAACAGTCAATGCGCCAAAGAACGTGAGGAAAATAATTCTGTTTTGTGGAGAAAATGAGCTTCCTTTGAGAGGAGATGATGACGGCGGACCCCTCACTCTTCAAAAACCTGAGAAAAAAGAGAGGAAGTTCCAGGGCTTTATTGAGGATTAAGGCCAACTCTGGTGATCAACATTTAAAAATGTCCATTTTGAATTGTCGGAAAAATGCTATATATTTCAGTCCTGAAATACAAAATGAGGTAATCGAAATAAGTTCAGCGATTTATTAAAAAAAGAAAGTAAGCGATCCAAGAAAGTATTGTTAGAAAAATTAAAAAAACAGACTACTTTTCAATCTTGGCTGACGAGACCACGATCGAACAACTATCCTTGTGTATAAGGTATGTTGATTTTGAGAATGAAAAACCAGTTCTGCAAGAGGACTTCATGGGATTTCTTCCTGTTTTTGATACGACCGGTGAAAACTTTGCAAAATCTATTTTATATCAAGTTGTGAAAATGGGGCTAGATATGGCCAAATGTGTAGGTGAGGGGTATGATGGTGCTTCAAATAATATGTGTGGCCATGCTAAGGGTGTCCAATCCAGAATAAAAGAGCAGTATCCTAATGCAATATACTGTGCCAGCCACAGACTTAACCTTGCATTGTCTGATTCTAAGTCCACAACAAACGTCAGAAACTGTTTAGATCTCATAAAGGAAGTAGACAATTTTTTTACAAAGAATGCTCATGCCAGTCAGACGCTAAAGGATGCGATCCAGGTGTATATACCCGAATGTAAAAAGAAAAGGCTGCTTGGTCTATGTGAAACCAGATTTATTGAACGTCACACAAGTTTGCCAAGCTTTGTTGAATTGCTAGAACAAATTTTTATCAGTCTCAAAGAAATTTCCAGCTGGTGCATTTCTTTCAGCGATAGAAAAAAGCAGTTTCTTGATTTCTTTGTTAGTGTGTGAAAGCTCTTAAGTGTCACGCTTCCGTTGTCAATATACCTTCAAAGTGTCTCTTATGATTTAGCTAGGTGCTGTGAGATGTTCAAATGACATCTCTACTCTGCAGGAACTACGCAATAATGCTGATGTTGAGTTTAAAAAAGTTTTTGTTTCTGCCTCCAAGCTATCAAATGATCTTTTCGGTGTTGAAATCCAAGTTCCAAGGGTCAACAAAAGACAAACTTGTAGAGAAAATCCCCCAACAAAGTCAACTGAGGAGTACTACAGAGTTGCAATATGGATACCATGCTTGGACAATGTATGTAGTTGTGACTGCATTTCAAATACTTCTTCCCGGTTTTGCCTCTCCTAATAACGCCAATAAGCTAGCAATCTTATCACCATTCTTTTACAACAAGTGTTCTTTGGCGGCAATGTCAGGAGAGTATCAGATTTGGTGTCACAAAATAAAGGCAGTGAAGGGGGGATACTGAAGTTTTAGAGGTTTTGTAACTGTGTAAAGAACCCTTTTTCTCTAACATCAACAGCCTTCTCGTGATTTTGGCAACGATTCCCATCACAACTTCAAGCGTTGAGCGTACATTTTCTACCATGAAACGAGTGAAGACGATGCTAAGAACCAGTATAACGATAGGCTCAGTGCTCTAGCAGTCCTGTCATGTCACTGGGATATTGCCGTTGATCCAAATAATGTTTTGGACATTAGGGCAAGGAAAAAGAACTGGAGGCTGTACTTATAAGTCTTGTTATCATATAATTATATTTTTATTTAACTTTTTCACAAGTTTGATTTTAGTTTAAAGCAAATAAAAATGCTTTTCTTCAAAGAATAAGCTTTAAAATTAAATAGGATATACAGTATTTGTTTCTGTATGTTGTATTTTTTCCTGATTTAGTGTTTTCCGAATGTTATACTTAATAAGTATAACTTAAAATTAGTATTAAGTACAGCCAATGTTTGAATTAGTTAGGGGCCTAATATAAGATATGTTAAGTAATACTGGAAATGTTCATATTTTGTATGTGTAAGCCTTGTATTTGGAGGGGTGGTGCTTACTTTATATTAGTAATATGCTCTGTAATTAATAGTTTTCTTTATAAATGAGTCCAGTATTTCCAAAACGTGCCTTATCCCAAACAATCACATTTTGAGTTACACATATCACTACATTCGTCTGCTAAAGACGGATCAGAATTTGGTAGTAGCATGTTCCAAAAAAATTCTTATCACATTTAAAAACCAATAAGAAAATCATGAATTTTTCCAAAACATGTCTTATCCTCAAAAGGTTTGTTCCAAAGTGTGCCTTTTCTATAGTGTTCCAAACAAAGTCTTATCCTGAACTGCCATGTTAGAAATCAACATAAGATTTTCCAAAGTAAGTCTTATCCATCATTATACACTAAATATTGATGCAGTACATTTATTATTCCAGTATTACAAATTATTTTCCAGCTTTTTGTTAGTTATTTTTTGTCAAGCAGTTTCATAAATTTGATTGGTAACACTGTTTATTAGTTTGTTGTTAAATATTTCGCTGAAGCATCTGGAAATCACTTTGATTGCTCCTTGTTTTGATGTGTTCTACACTTTAGTGAGTAATTTTTCTGGAGAAAATAGAAGAAAATATTATTAAAAAAGAAGTTCCTGGGAAAGGACGTCGTCCAGATAACTGGAAAAAGTAACATCTGCAACAAATTCAACAGACAAACCGAGGTTCAAGAGAGCCAAGCTAATTTATACCCTCAAGTATAAAGAATTATTCAATGAACTAAAAAAACAGAAGATGGCAGTATGATACTATCTTATGATTGTCAAAAGAACCATGTGCTCCCCAAAGAACCTGACCAGTCAGCTTTTTATAGCAGACAATTATATATGTATATACAATTTTACTGTGTGCAGAGGAACATCAAAAGATCCCTTGGATAATGATACGGTTTGTATTTATAACTGTTTAGAGAATGAATTTCCAAAGGGCTGTAATGAGATTGCTAGTTGTGTTGTTCACAATATGTCCACTGTACCGATTCCACCTAGTGTTAGTAAAGTTAGGCTGTTCACTGATGGCTGCGTAGTCCAAAGCAAAACAAAATGTGAAATGGGTTTTAATCCATAAATACAGAACATGTAACCCACATACAGTTCTACTTTTTAGTGTAGTTCACTCATTTCTACCCACGGATAGAGTTTTCGCCAGGATCGAAAAGAGAGTAAGAAAAAATGTGAAAATTATTCATTCAGAAGAATACGTTCAAATATTTAAAGAGCATGTTTATTTGGGAAGAGGGAACTGCCCAAACTTCAACCGGAAAGAATCTATTTTTTCTGTTATTCAAAAGAAGCCATGTAACTGGCATATTAGGCTAAGTTTAATCCATGTAAACAAATCATCTTAAAATGCAACAGACGAAAGATCAAGACTTTTGTTCGTCATGAGGTCATTTTCAGAACTGACTTTAGCAAGTTTCGTTCAGTTTTTAATACAGGTACTTTCTACCTATGCAACGCTAGATCCACACCAGTTATTGAATCTGGAACTCCAGTCAATCAAACTATGCTTACAGACATTTAATTGAAAAATTATTGAAGGCACACTTAAGTGATGGGTGGAAACAGAATCCTGACTTGGGTTTTTAAAAAAAAAACCTTATTGGAGATCTGTTATGTCGTGTCGATGCTCACCAAGAAGCCCCTTTTGAATTCACTTGTGTTTGAAACTTTATGAACTTTTAGAAAATATGTTGAAAAGTTATTGAAGGCACACTTTGGTATTGGGTGAAAACAAAATTCTAACTTAACGTTTTTTTAAACCCTTGTTGAAACACCAGGAGGTATTGATGAAAATGATGAAGAAAATCTTGTATGTCAAACCGTTACTCACTAAGAAGACTCTTTTGAATTAATTTGGTATGAAACATCCAATGATCTTTTCATCAAGCTATTAATTATATAGCATTGGAATAACCATTTAACCATATAAACTTTCTAAAAATGAGGAAATGATTAAGAAAATACTTATTTAGGCGTTTATAATAATAAAAAATATTTGTTTTTTCCAATGTAATACAGCTTTGTAATTTCAATAAAAACTTATAAAAAATGTCAAAGTATTTTTGAGTTTTCCAAAATATGTCGTATCCCTCTGGTAAATTTCCAAAGCACGCCTTATCCATAGTACCATTCCAAAACGTGCCTTATCCAAAGTTTAACCGTATATTACAAAATAAATACAAAACAAAAGTTAAATAAAGCTTTAAATATTTTATCCTTGATTTTAATTGTTAACATTGATATAATATACATCACAGTTAGTTAATAAAAACATAGCTAAACAGTTTTCCTCGATTTCCCGAAAATTATCAAAAGTTGACAAGGCACTTTTTGGAAAAACTGGACTCAAATGTATAATTTAAAATATAAGTAAAAAAAAGTAAAATATTCAATTTAACATTTACTTTTTACATTAAATTGTCAAAACAATTCGTGTAACATGTCTCATTACATTCCATTATGAGTTAAGTTTCCATCTGATAAATCGTAATAGTCGATAAGTTAAAAGAAATTATAACGATAACATTTAATTAAATCTAAAAGTAACTAAATATATCTATTTATCAAACGTGTTTAAAGGCCCGTTTACACGCTCAAGCCATTTAGATTGGTGCGTGTGAACGCTGGTTTGACGTTTGCGCAAGTCAAAAAATATGCTTGAGTAAAATCTGTCCTGACAGAAAATCGGCTTGAGGTTGGTGTATTGGCTTGAGCGTGTGAACGCTGGTTTGACGTTTGCGAAAGCCAAAGTTACAATCTCAGGCATGCGCATTGAATGATATCCTATCCCCACCTGTTATTTACGATCCGTATTCCAGCGTGTGTTGGTTATATTCATTGTTTGTGTTGTTATTGTTTGTTGGATCATAAAATGTCAAGTGAAAAAGAATTCCTAATTAATTTTATTGAAGTTTACAAGTCGTTCCCTTGTTTGTGGAAAGTGAAGTGTAGGGAGTACAGTGACCGCAACGCTAAAGCTCATGCTTATGACGCTTTAGTTGAAAAAATGTTATTCTTAGGCCAAGAAGCCAACAGGGAGACTGTTGTCAAAAAAATATGCAGCAAATGAAAAAAGTATTAGTTCTTCGTCCAGATGTTCCATTTTGAACAATACAAACTGATTTTATAATAGTTTAAATACAACTGATAACAACTTTTATGTATTTAATGAAGAAGTTTATCGTTTAAATGAACAAACTAGGGTTCCTTACTTCACAATTGCACAAACCGAACTAATCGTGTGAACGGAAATATTTTATTCAGTTCGTTTGCACAAACTGGCTTGTGCAAACGAACTGAATAAAATATTTCCGTTAAAATATAACCGGCCTATCCCATGAACAACAGAGTTTTTTTTCTCTTACAGATTATATTACTGTAACTGGCCGAAGTCTCAAACATTGATTGTTTGACGGATATTTCCTGGAAAATATAACTGATTGACGCAACTTTAGGTGTGCAATGTGTTAGTGTTGTAGCCGGCAGAACTGGTAAGGGGGAGTGTGAGTTTGATTCCCCACTTGCTTCCGCGGCAACCGTATGTTTTTTTAGAATCAATTATTGACAAAGCGGCATCCTTTTTTCTTTTTCCTCGTATGTTGCTTTGTCGAAACCGTTACTGTATTTCGTGGGAGCAAAACATGTAATATTTTTAACATATTATTGCGTAATATGTTGAGCAGCAGAATCAATGGCATTAGACGTGATGAAAGTACGCAAATGGAGAGACCGGGGTTTAAAAAAATCTTTGAAAGTTAAAGAACAGAAAAAAAATTGATTTTTTAAACAATGATACAGTGTATGTAAATTCAGTTTTCAAAGTTTATAACAGTTTAAAAAGTTTCATTTGTTGGTGTTTGTTTGTGTATGTTGTACATACAATGAAATAAGTTGCAATAACATCTTCTTTGCTTGTTTATTTATGAAATATGTAGGTTATTTTTTACGGGAACCTCGGATCAACCGGCCAAACAAGTAGGCTAACCGGCCAGGGTCTTTGTGCCGACTTGACCGGTTAAGAGGGATTCTACTGTACACGAATATGATAAATTTAATTAGGCTACACCCATCATTTCGAAAGCAGACACCGTTATGAGACGTGCGATTACCCCCCATGAACGGCTTTCAGCTACGCTGAGATTTTTGGCAATTGGGAGAAGCTACGAGGATTTGAAATTTTCTACAGTTATTTCCAAACCAGCTCTAAGCGCCATAATTCCAGAAACATGCGACGCAATTTACAACATTAAAATACAAATATCTCAAGGTAAGTCTTATCACAAACAATACACAATTAATATAACCAACACACGCTGGAATACGGATCGTAAATAACATATCAGTGTAAATAACAGGTGAGGGTAGGATATCATTATATGCGCATGCGGAGATTGTAACTTTGGCTTGCGCAAACGTCAAACCAGCGTTCACACGCTCAAGCCAATACACCAACCTCAAGCCGATTTTCTGTCAGGACAGATTTTACTCAAGCCAAATATTTTGGCTTGCGCAAACGTCAAACCAGCGTTCACACGCACCAATCTATTTGCGCAAACTAGCTTGCACAAGCCAGTTTGTGCAAATGGCTGGAGCGTGTAAACGGGCCTTTAAACGACATAATCGCCATCATCAGCATCTTCAGACGATGCGATTATTACAGTTAGTTATAATCGTGTCATTGAAAATAATTAACCTCGAATATTTTTAAACTTCCAAAATTATAGCAAGTTATTTAATTATTTGTGAAGGCTGATAACATAAAGTACCGCCATAATCTAATTCGCAGTTGAAAGAAAAATAAATTGGGAAACAATAATATTTGTTTGTCGGCTTTTAAGTGACATGGGGGGGGGGTATTCAATTGTAAGTAAATACATAAGTATTCAATTGTAACTAAATACATAATACCAGACCAAATTATCATGCAATTTGAATAATAGTTATTAGTCTAATAGTAGTCTACAATAAAGGTTTATAGTTCTACATAGGCTACCTGTTTTTAATTATGAACTCATGACTAACGAATAAACACTATTAGGGCCTATTGTAAAAATATTTGAGGTTTCCGTTAGTCAAAACAGATGAACTCTTTTGATTATAAAACGATAGACATTTTTATAAAACTTAAGCAAAAATCTTTTGAAGAATTGAAACTATTAGTTATATTATATAGTTTTTATTTAAATATACACTGTTGAAAATTGCAGAAGTTCCAATGTTGCAAATGTTACTGAAATATCTATATTATCCAATTCTACTAATTAAAGTCCAAAAATGTGAATTTGTAAATTATTTTTGTTGGCTCTACGACAGAATATTCAGTACACAATACCTTCTTTTTTATAATGGCACGCAAGAAAGTAAAAATAGAGTAGATAGTCGACGTGGATAAGTTTATTACCCAGATGCAGATGTCGAGTGGGCAGAACACTCCTGAAGGCCCACACAAGTGTAAAGGGACCACAACGCCTACTGCACTGTAGGCGACAACTAACTGTTCTTACTTCTATTTTGAAGGTTAATTTAATTTATAAAAAATCGTTTATTTTTTCCACTAAGTATTAAGCAATCCCAGGGCCGGTGCAAGAGGTTTTGGCTCCCTAGACGAAACCATCGTGAGGCGCCCCTACCAGGGGGTAGAGGTTGTGGAAAATATTTGGGGAGACAAATTTATAAAGCCTGAAAACGTGATTTTAAGTCTTTTTTAATGAACTTTATCTCTTATCTCCCATATAGATTTTTAATATATATATACTATTATTATATTATATAGGTCTATTTTTAATTAATAGTAAATGCATGTTTTTCTACAACTATGCAATGTGTAATTATAACATAAAAATAATTTTGTAGCAATTGTTTGGATACTGACCTTTGTGTTTATGTATCAGTACTTGGTTTACTTGAATACTTATTTGCACAATGTTTTTGTAACACGTTATTATTTGCCTTAAATGCCTTATGATACTGTTTTTTTACTTTATACTTTCACCTTGGAAGTCTTTACATAACAGGAAAATAAAATATTTATAATAGACTAATAATAATATTAATGCATTGAAAATACTCTTAAAGTTTTACATAACGCTATTTTTTACAGTACCGTAATTTTTAAATTTTAATACATTTACAATTTTTACCGTTTATATACATCAAATTACCGGCACTACTCACAATCACCGAGCGACAAAATCTTGGCACTGGGTGACAGTGTCGTTATTTATTCTCCCTAACTATTAGTGGAGTCGATTCAGCAACTCACTTGCAGGAAATATAAAAAAATACCACTTACAATTTTTTCAAAATGTATTATTTATTAACAGTTTATAATTTAAATTGTAGTAAATTTTAAATAAAACATTGAAATAATAATTAATTAAACAATAGTATCAAAGTTTTTTTTTTTTTTTCTGGCCTTGATCTTAGCAAATGTTGAAATTAACTCATTTAGATCGATGTTTTGTGCTAACTCTTGTTCGATTGAAATCGTTTTCAGTAAAAAAAATCCTCCCTAGGCGCCCCTCCCGGTTGCGCCGGCTCTGACCAATCCAGTTCATATATTAAGGAAGCAGACGATCTAGTAGTTTCCTTATTTGGTATTCTCGAAATTGTTACGATAGTAGACCTACAATTGTATAAGCTGAAAGTCAAATAATTGACAGGTACATATAATAATATTTACTTTATTTATTTGTATTAACAAAATGCTACACATTGCTAATATGTTGAAGTTATTCTCTGCGATTATGGCTGTTGTGCTTAGGTAATGCGACTCCTTCAGATATTATCATACTTTTGCAACTGTGGTAAAAATAAGACCTGTGGAAAATCTAAATTAAATAAGCTACTCCAGACAGTCTTGTTTTAGAATGGTCAATTTTCAAACCCCACTTTATACAATTACTGTATAAGATCGTAGACATCCAAATCATATTAAAAACATTTTTTTTAATCAAAATGTTCTGTGTACAAGGCGCAGGACCGAATGGTCCTCCTAAATATGCACTGATTTTTACTTTCTTACTATACTATAGTATAGAGAAAGTATAGTGATCGCAAAAAAAAATTGATGTTGAAATTTTTGTGGAAATATTCGTTTTGGGACCCCCTGAGTCCAAAAAAGTGTTTTTTACAAAACGTCTGTCTGTATGTATGTATATATACAAAGCTAGAGTGAAAACTATTCCATCGATTTCAAACAAATTTGCATCAGACATGTCAAGTAGGCCTGCATAGATGCACGAAAAATGGTTTTGAAAATTTTGGAAAAACAACCCCCGTTTTGGCAAAAAAAACCCCAAAAAATCAGTTATTATTTTTTTAAATAAAAAAACGGCTTTAACGATTTTGATAAAATTTGGCTTATTTGTAGCCTTTAATGTACCCTACCATATGCAAGAAATCGCATCTTTCTAAAAATTCTCGTTTAGGTAATAATAACTGTTTTTTTTCCATAAAGGGGGTTGTTTTGAACATTTTCCAAAACCTTTTTTCGTGCGTCTATACAGGCCTAACTGACGTGTTTGGTGGAAATATTTTCGAAATCGATCAAATAGTTTTCTTTCTAGATAACAATAATAATATTTATTAGTTAATCTCCTACTTTAATAAATCACCTCTCCTACCCCACCCACAATTATGAAGTCACAGTGAACTGTTTAATAATTTAAATATTTTTGTGAGAAAGTATGTGCCAGTTTACCATATGCAAGAAATCGTATCTTTCTAAAAATTCTCGTTTAGCTAATAATAATAACTTTTTTGGCCATAAAGGGGGTTGTTTTGAACATTTTTCAAAACCTTTTTTCGTGCATCTATACAGGCCTAACTGACGTGTTTGGTGCAATTTTTTTCGAAATCGATCGAATAGTTTTCTTTCTAGATAACAATAATAATATTTATTAGTTAATCTCCTACTTTAATAAATCACCTCTCCTACCCCACCCACAATTAATTATGAAGTCACAGTGAACTGTTTAATAATTTAAATATGTAATTATGTAACAAAATGTAATTATATGTAAATATATAATTTAAATATGAGAGTGTAAAAGAGAGTTCACGTTTTGAGAGTTCTTCGTCTTCGGATGACGACATCGACTTGAAAAATATTTGTGATTACAATGAGGATGATGATGCATTTGACATACGTTCGAAAGAAGTTGAAATGTGTATTATTTGAGGGGAGTATGGCTTAAATTGACTTTCTTTTAGGTGCATAATATGTGGGAAATGGGCACACTCAGAATGTAGCGGAGCAGATTCTGCAGAAAAGTATATTTGTGAAATAAAATAGACTATTATAGCTGACCCGTGCGAAGCATTCGCATTCTAACTTACTTAAATCCCACTTAATTAAAGTACACACCGTATATTTAGTATCGTATATTAATTAAAAATAGCAATGTAGTGGCGTAACGGCAGCTCTCCAGCTGGGTATTGTTATCATCAGTGTTGCCTACGCCAGGAAAATATCCCTACAACTTACTTGATCTTACATCACTGTTACTTTTGGATTCTTTATTTCTTTTTTCGTATAATTGTATTTTGTATATTTTTCCGGTGTAGCGGTTAAGGAAAGCTTTAAAATGATGCCTCATTCATGTAATTTGATGATGTATTAAGGAAGTTATGGCGTACCGACAAAAAATGGCCTTGAGAAATAATATATGTGATTGTTTGTAATATGTATATATATATGTTGTAATATGTATCCCCTAACTGGGTTTTCTTTTAATACAGTAAGTTTCACTTGAATGCAGAGAATGATTTACAGTAGAGTCCCGCTATTCCGAACTAATTGGGGAACCGAACACTGTTCGGTTAAGCGGGAATTCTGAATAGGCGGATTTCATGAATAATTTCAACGTATTGACTTGTTAAGGCATACGTTCTTGACGCGGCATGCGACAATTGCTCTTGACCTAGCGTGTTGTTGATGAAGCGTCGAACAACATGCTTCACCAACACTAAATTATGTTATGTTCATGCTGCGATGGCGGAACATTACATCCTCAAGTCGATTCAATGCTCTTTGTCAGAAAAAAATCACTGACTTTACTTCTTAGTATAGGTTTACACCATCCGGGTTTTTCCTTCCGTTGCGTTACGCTTCCGATTTATTCTAAAAACGGAAGGAAAGATATTGGTTGTTCGAACTGTCCGTTTTGTCATCCCGCAGTCTGTTCTTTAGAACGCATCGTATTGACAAAAGATCGAGAAAAAATAAAATTCCTTCCAGATAACGAAAACGCAAGGGAAAAACGGATGAAAGCAACCGGCAGGTGGCAACAATACTACTAGTGCCTAGCTGTTGTATCTAATCCTTCCTTCTTTCTGAAGGACCCGGTATCCATTTCACCTGACGCTTGTTGCAGTAACTTCCCACCCGCAAAACGGATGGAAAACGCGGAGGAAACAAAACCGGACAATACCAACAGGCCCATTGGGATTATTGTGTAAATGATTCTACAGAATTGTATAAATGGAGCCGACATATAGGCTACTGTAAGTAACCAGCTTTCATTCCAATTTGGTTTCAGGCGTTTTCATCTAGCTTAGGCTCTAATTATGTTCGGAATAGCGGGACTCTACTGTATTTTAAAAATGTTCAAACTTAATATTGTTTATTTAAGGGTGGCGTCATTAACGTGGCCCTATGCAGAGATTTAAAAAAATTATAAACATGTTTACTTTTATGCTACAATAATAGTTTAATTTATATAGATACTTAAGCTTAGTTAATTTTATTACGCAAAAATAAAAATTTTTAGAAGGTTTAAAACATCAAACTTCCTTAAGGTGGCGCCATTCCCCCAGTCTACCCTATGCTCACCATAGAGTTGCTGTTCAACATGGCACTACTGCATTTTTGGTTTTGACTTTCACACTGCAAAGAAAGACTGTTAAAAGCAACTCGAGGCTAGCTGCTCCAACTGGCTCCTATTGAGTTAATAATCAGTCAACTAATAAATACGTTTGACTAGGAACTTTCTACAAAACATCGTCTTTTACACTCTATAATCTGAAGACATTAGCTTTAACGCATCCTTCCAAGCGTCAGGTTTAATTTGAGAACGTCGCCGACTCAAACTTATGTTGAGCAGCAGCGCTCAGTTTTGCAATGCAACACTACTCTGATTGGCTCGTTTGAGGTCGAGCTCTCGGTATGATTTCATTCTCAAGAGCCTTCTCTGGTGCTCTTTAATGTAGTCAGCAATTGAGTTTGCTAGTTTTAAAAGGATATTACTTTTAAGTTGAGCGGATTCTGTAGTGAGTTAGTTGGAACTACTATTTGGCCTCCTAAACCGTAAAAACAGTTGAACAAACACACTATTCTCCTTAAAATGTTGGCACTGGTAGCCTGATCTAGTAGGCTTACTGTATAGGGCTATTAATATTAGTTTGATTATTTCAGTAATACATTCTTCAGATACTCTTTCTTTTATTGTTTAAAACCATTGTGTTTATTGTTTCAGTGACAACCCAATGTGCGTCTTTAATGGGTTCACATTTGTGGACCGGGAAAATGACCCGTCATGTCTTCCCGCCTGGCCCAAATACGCGGTAAGTAAAGGAATTTCAAGCTTGACTATAATCCACTACAAAGAAATCATTCAAATTCTTTCACACTTGGATAAATGTGAGCGAAATGTTTTATGGGTTCAGTTCAGAGTCTAATTAAGTAAGCTGACATCATGTCGCCATTTCGATACGTTTGCCCCCTACTCACGCACGAGTTGAAGTTAGGTCGAAACAAATTAATCTGAAGGCTGCACTACACCTACGCAATATGGAATCTTTTTTCGACAAGGGTAGTGATAAACTTAAGTAAACATGTTTTCATTTACGGCCCTGATCTGTTACAACTCATTTTAAAGAAGAAGTAAATGGTTATTTTTTTTAAAAAACGTTTTCACTTTTTTATACATTATAATAAAGTAATAAACTAAATAAATATTTTTATTTGAAATATAACTGAGTATATCCATGTCTAATATCTATGTAACTATATTGATGTTCTTGCAGTAACGTCGGCTTATTTATATACACCGATATTAATGATAATAATTTTAATTGTGGTATCGTTGGTAAGTGCTTCTTGAGTAGTACGGTATATATTCCAAAGTACAGTAATACATAATGAGCTCACTAAAAAGTAAACGATTCAACTACATTTCCTTAACTACTGTCTTAAGTAGGCTTATGTTAGTAGTTTTTCTTGTGTTTTTTTTCGTCTGAAAAAAGATTCTTTTGCAATTAGTTTTTGAAATCAAGAATCGCATTCCAACGATACCCAATTTATTGAAATCGATTAAACAGACCTCTAGAATACCATTAAATGCATTACAAAACCACGCTTTAAAAGAAAATTGGCCTGCTGATTCTTATTTTATAAGACGAAACCCCAGTTAGGACATTATTGGCTGGTAATATGAAAGTGCCATGCTCCTAAACTTAACATTAAACAAAAAACTATTCAGATTGTAACGGAAATTAAAACTAGTTGACTCAAATAAAATCTGAACAAATTTAACAAACAACTGCCGATTATTAGGCCTACAGCTACGAATAAAGATAATTAACAATAGAAATAAAACTATTTCAAATCGAAAAGTTAACGAGGAAAAACGACAGTGCCATTAATTTAAAATTATGAATAACGACTAGACTAATATAAACTTTAAGTATAAAATAAAACGCTAATAAAGAAAACTCTAATTTGAACATAAAACATATCCAGGAATAAAGAATTATCAACTTCGTTTTAGGGCTAATAACGTCAATATGATGTGAAAGAAATTTTATCAAATTCGGTCCAGTCGTTATTTTTACCGTCCAATTTTATCTGCGCATGAGCATTATGATCGGCACAAACTAAATACCAGGAAACAAGGAAAATAGATGTTTTTAAAAAACGGTTGGGTCGAATTTGATAAAATTTCTGTCATATTATATTGACGTTTATACGCTTTGATTGTCACTTAACGAATTTGACATCATTGTTTCATTCGTGGTACAGTATTTTGTTTCTGCCAATCATAATGCGGATGCGCAGATGAATGAAAAACGTAAGCAGCACGGCCACATTACTATCGACGAATTTTCTTACCATAAAAATAAATAACTAGTATTGAATACTGGGAGTTTCCTCTGAATTTTTGTTCCTTGTTCCGGAAACTGTTCCAAAAAAACACCTTTGCTCAGGATTATAGTAAATTTAATTATTTTTCGAATGATATAGCTCACAAATTGTACTCGGGCTTATGAAAGGTGTAAATGGTGCAATTACCTTACATGCATAATGAAAAAAATCATTTATCGGGAGCTTTCTATGAATTTTGTTCCGTGATCTGTACCTAAAATACCTCAGCACAGGATTGTAGTAAATTTAATTGCCTTTCGAATGGTATAGCTACAAATTGTACTCGGGCTTATGAGTGGGAGAAATTGCGCAATTACATTAATAATGAAAAAAATCATTTATCGGGAGCTTCCTATCAATTTTGTTCCTTGTTCCGGGAACTGTACCTGAAATACCTTTGTACAGGATTGTAGTAAATTTAATTGCCTTTCGAATGGTATAGCTCAAATTGTACTCGGGCTTATGAGTGGGAGAAATTGCGCTATTACAATTAATAATGAAAAAAATCATTTATCGGGAGCTTAATATCAATTTTGTTCCTTGTTCCGGGGACTGTACCTGAAATACCTTTGTACAGGATTGTAGTAAATTTAATTGCCTTTCGAATGGTATAGCTCCAAATTGTACT
>JAGFPH010007528.1:36325-48564 GCA_018207615.1 Philaenus spumarius | reverse complement strand
TTTAGTTGTTTAGTTATAGTTTTTGCTCCTTGTTTTGTGGTTCGGGTTTTTATTTAAATCAGCGTGATTTTGTCGCCACAGTGCTCTTTTATTTGTTTAACTTCTATTATTTAAAATACCTACACAGCAAACAGCGCATCGAAATAACATTAAATGTATACTATAAAAATAATCCTTAAAGTGAAGACGTTAAAAAATTGTGTATGACCATTTATTTCGAGTTACATCCAAACTTGCAACTAACATCTTGTTAAAATACAAATTTTTACAATCAAATTATGATTGTGTCACACACAATAAAGGAGGGATTACGTACCACATTCATTATACCACATGTAACAAACGGTTTAACTAAAAACAAACCAAAAACTGCCGTTTAAATTTAATCTTGATATTAACGATCGTGACTCAATTACAATGCACGCATGGTGGCATGTGTATCATAGAGGCAGTGAGTCGTTTAATGTTGGAATGTATTTATTTATATTCACGTTTTGTTGTTCAGTAGCAACGCAAATATTCTGTCCTTTTTCAATTTAGTTTTAATAAGTGTCAATTGGAAAATAAATGCAAAACGTATACATAAAACATAAAAATACATTAATTCTAGAATATTTCGAAACATTATTTTTTCAATGTCCTATTGTTTCACATTGAATATGCATTTGTTTGTGGCGACCTGAGATCCATGATCTCAGGGAGCCACTGAGTCCCTAGTCGGCGCCAGAGTTATAGTGTAGCGTAACGAACCACTAAGATAGTGAAACGAGCAGTGAGTGGAAGGAGCGGAAGACAACGCTATTTAGGTTTGCGGATTACATTAATAATTAATTGGTAAATTTATCATTATGGTTGGCTAGTAAAGCACCACGGGGTTACCGACGATGTGGGGGGCCGTTGGTGACAAATTACCAACCACAATGTAGTTCGCGATTTAATAATTAATACAATAGTTCGGTAGGTCTTCGCATGGCCACATGTAACCTCACCGGCAGTTTCATTTAGTTAATACAATTACTATAATTTTATAAATAAGATAAATATTAGTTACAAAATAGCCTCATCAAAGCTGGCTTCGGATCCAACACATAATTTAGTTTACCAAAACTGAATTCACGTAATAATTAACTATTTAAAGATTCCCGTGGTCAGACAACCTGTATGGGACTGACACTTTGCATGTTGAATGTTTAGTAAATAATAGTATATGTTAAAATATGTTATTTAATTGTGTTTGCAATACATAAAGTTTATTTTTCTTTTATCTACTTTATATTCTAGAAACTGTAAAAAAATTATGAATCTTAAAATTCATTAATGAAAGATTATTGGTGTATTAATATTGCCTGACCATTATTTGGGGAAAACATTTCCTACGATTATTTTGGTGTCCAAGATACAAAATTATTTTTCTTTTTTTGTATGTTCAGCTATACATATAAAGCATCTGAAATTGTGGACGCCAGGCCAATGTCATAATTAAAATAGCTTTGGACTGTTTTAACAGAAATAAGAAAATTAAGTCATATAATTATTTGTATTTAATAACCTTTAGTTTAATAATATTTATTTAACGAAATAATTAAGGGTTTATATAATTATCAGACTTTAAAATCTTATCATTCGTTTATAAATTTAGTTACAATTGTCAATTAATTGTATTGAATAGTCCTCGGATTATGTTTGCTTAACGGTACTAATTTGTTGAAATTATAAACAATTTAACTTAATATACCTACCAGAAGGTTTAATCTACCGTGCCAATCTATTAAATAGGAATTGGAGGCACTGATTTCTACAAACGATTTTTTCCCTGAGATACTTATATCCAAAGAACAATACAATGGATTATAATTGAAGAGTACCTAGCACGCACCTTGCAGGAAAGGGAAACGTTATGTATAATATGGGCTTTGAGTACTCCATGTCAAATATAGTAACAATTCAAAGTCGTAAACATACACAAGATTGGAGTTTATTCCCAAGTGAAGTATATACCTCGCATTGGATTTAACTTGGAATTGAAATAGGGTCAGGATTTAAAGGATAATCCCGATTAACCGAGAGTCCCACACATAAGGAGACTTGTCCCGTTTAAAACAACTGTAAATAGTGTTAGATTTCTAACAAATACTTTACGTTTTCTTTGATATTTTCGAAAATTACTAATTTTCAAGATAAAAGGATTTACAAAAATAACTAGAATGAAATGTCATAGACCTAGTAGGTACTCCAAAATAAAACAAACACAACAATATAAATTAAAGGTACAAATTATTTCAAGTACTGAATGAAATCAGTATTTTGAAATAAAATTATGTAATATTTTAACATTGTAAATTCTAATTACATTTTATTGTACCACTTGCTTTATATATGTTATTTTTACGGTTATTAAATAGTAAACAATTAATTGTTTTCTAGTATATATTTGTTTTGTTAATCCATTATTGTCTTTATTTATAAACTTAAACACAATTAATTATATTTCTGGAGATGTAAGTTTTATAGCCTAGACCTGTAAAGTAACTATAATTTATTTTTAAGCATAGGCTTGGCTGCTTATGTTCTGTAGTTTTTATCTACTTTCGAAATGTTTTTTATACTTTTTTTTTAATTATGAATGTACACCTGCCCGAATTCCTGCAGGAATTCAGCCAACATGCCTTTTTTTTGAGGAATTAGATAACAAAGGTAAATGTTGTACAATAATACAAATCATTCATCGGCTGAACTTTGTATTGTAAATACCATTTTACTGTTTACACTATGTTTGAAACTATTAGTAAATTTTTGTATTCTTTCCTTCTAACTTAAGGTCAATACAATTTATTTCCGACAAAACAGCCAACGTAGTAAGTGCAAACCGTTTTAAATTAATTTTACTGACAGTATCACTTAGCACGCCTCGCAACGGTATTCTTTAGTGGGCTTTGATATAGATTTTATCTGCGACACAGACACTATATAAAAGACCACTAAAGAATACCGTTGGGTGTCGGCCAATAGGATGGGTGCGCAGCGTTGCCATATCTACTAGCCTCGAACACTCCTGGTATTTGCCGCTCGAGGCTTGAGTGCACAGTTTAAAGAGTTATAAATGCGTTGAGTTAGCCGCGTTCAATTAGAAGAGTGGGAAGAACGTGACAACGTCGCACTATGGCGATTTTAGCGTTTAAGGTATCGGTGAACATAAGCCCGTCCCTCAACGGTATTCTTGCGTGATCTTTACTGTAGTAATCTTCCAGCACGTACACAGTGGGTAGATTGTTCACATTTCCATAACTTGTGCATTTTGAACAACCAAGCTCTCTGTATTTTATTTAGTGCATTGTACTTTATTTGTTGCAAAAATATGTTTCAAATTTTGACCAGAGTATTTTAATAGATTTTATCAGCCACATGTTCACTTATTAATACTGTGACTTGATTGTGTTATAAAGCGTGACATATTTAACTAAATAACTAGAAATAATAATATACACTAGTATATAATTGATTTTTTTGTTATATATTGTAATTTACAATAATACGAATTTATTTTAAATTTACAGCCTGCTTTATAAATGGAAAATGTTTACCTTGAAATATCTCAGAGAATATATTATATTACTACATTTACTTTCAATTTCTGAAATATACAAGTGTATATATTTTCAAATCCGATTTTAATTATTTATTCTTGTATTTTATGGAAATCGTAAATTTAGAAACCGAACCATGTTTGCGGTTTGGTGGAAAACACCTTTGCTATTATTATAATCTATTCTATATAAATAGTTACAAGTTATGTACCATGAGTATATTACAAATTCATATGTAAGAATAGTTATTGATAAATTGTTAATTATACTTAGATTAAATTAATAAGTAAATACTTAGACATTTTGTAAAGATATGGCAGAATTCATATCTGTCTATTTAAACGAATTCGGATACTCATTCCAGAGAACCTCTTGAAGAAACCTGTTAGAAAGAGAAAGCTGTTAGTAAAGAATTTAAAAATCACAATTTGCTTAACGGTGAACAACTTTAATAATGAACTCTGTTTCTTAATGAAAGGGGTTATGTCGCCTGACAAAATATAGTTTAAGTTAAGTTAGTTGTAATTAATCAACCGAAACAAAACACGTTAAACTTGTATGCAATATCACAGATAGGGGCTTGTAAATGAATCTACGATTTAAATATACTACTTATCCCAATTTGTGTTAATAATGTGTTATTGTATATTTAAAATAAATTAGTAATATAATCACAAAGACCATTATAATGGCCGATTAGCAACTATTTGCATCTTTTTTATGAAACAATGTTGTTTACCGCCGAACTAAGTAGTAGATAAGTAAAAGATTATCTTGATGGAAACATCAGGTAATGGCTAAACCTACACAATGTGTTTGGTTTTTGTTTTATTTTTATTACTAATAAATGTTTCTGCTGTAATTTAATAATAACAGGTAAACAATATATGGCTAAGTAAAGACAAAATGATGTATTTTTTAATTAAATAATTACTGTGTTTTTAATGTCACTTATTTACGGCAGAAAATTTATGAACTACAACGGAAACCCTTATACGTCGCGACGACAATTTTGCAACGTAAGGGCCCAGGTCACCTGTCAAATACTCTTTCTTGACTTTTAGGCCAACGCTGGTTTTCCTGTTATAAAATAAATTACATTCACCTACTGGAAGGCAAAAGGCTACTTTCTTTTTTTCACCTAGGTGATGCAACTTAATTTTGAATAAAATTTGTTTTATTCTAATCAACAATTAATTTTCCAACTTCCAGAATTTAAAAAATCACTAGCTCAGATAATTTACAACTCTTGTTTACCCTTTTGGTAAATCTCAGAAACGTGAGAACACTGAAACCGCCTTAGTAACGTATTTGTACTTTTAATAACCTTTTCATATATTCACCACTAATTGTATAAAACACAGGACATAATAATGGATAATCATCAACACATGTAATTTAAAACTCAAGTAATTTTTGTTCTCTAAATAAATGATAAATTTTATTTATCAAAAAGCAAAATTTAAATAAAACTTTCCATTAAAATGGTAATAATTTTCTTTAAGAATTTTTTCCTTCAAACAATAATTTTACACTTAATTTAACACATTTATTATACAAATAGGCAGAACGTTCTAATTTACATTTAATTTACCTTTTTACTTATTCAATATATGATTTGATTTATTTTTTAATTTAACTTTACTTTTGATGACTCTACTTTATTTCTATGAATTTAACCCTTAAAATAATTTTCAAGAGATTAATTAAACTTATCCTACCTAACCCAGTATATGAAATATTTTTTTTAAATTTAACTTCAGGCAAATTTTGGGGACAAAATATAACGTAACAATACGCTTTTCACAGATCTTATGTTTGCTTGTAGTCGTCCTGAAGTTGTATGCGGTTAGTAGGTTCGCTTCCTGGTTGTAGTCAGGTTTCCCTCGGGTCGTTCGTCTCGCTATTCCATCAGAAGTCCAGATTCATGTATCATCCTGTACCTCGATTACTTCGTAGAAGTCTTCAAGTCCAGATGCATGTAGCCTACACTTTGATGGTCGTAAATAGAATCGTAATAGACTTGAATAGAAAAACTTTTAGAATAGAAGATTATTAAGAAGCGATTATTAAGAAGTTTAATGAAGAACTTTTAGTGAATTTTGTGAAGTTTTGAATTTTGTGAAGAACGCGTTCAACACGTCATCGGCTTATATAGGGCTTTCTCCTACCCCTTTCACAGTTGATTTTAGTGGTTTTTTAACTTTCTTGAAACTTAACCTTTTTCAAAGTTTTTTTGGTACGGTACTGGTTTGTAGTATAATTTTTTTTATGAATTGTCATGTTATTTTCATCCTTTTTCTTCCATAACTTTCTTCGCAATCTCGTTTTTTAACTTTTCCACTTTCCCCCGGAAGCTTCCTAGGCCTATCCATTCTACTCTTCTGCCGTTGGCCTGCTGTTCCCGTGGTCTATTGTCTTTCTTAATTTCTTAATAACTTTCTTAGTTCTGCTCCAATTTTGAATTTCTTTGAATATTCTTAATCAGCATGATGTCTTCTTTCTCCTCGAAGTCGAATCGTTATTGTGCGATTTTCCATTCTCTTTTTATGCTAATCTTATTTTTTTGCACAACGTTTTATGAAAAAGTTTTTCATTTTTTACTTTTCTTACATTTCCTTTTGACACCTTCATTTGATCTGTTAATTTGGTCCATGGCCGCAGTTTCACTTTGTTTTCTTCTTTGTAGGGGTTTTTCTGGGACTTACCAATTTTGGATTTTTCTTAATTTTTGTTTTAATTTTACTGCCGAAATTTATTTCAAATACTGGTGTTTTACAATACAATATAATACCTATGACTCTATTTAACCTCTTTATTAACTTTAAAACTTATTTTTAATTTAAATTCTTTATTTTCCGATGTGAATTTTGTCACCGTTTTAATTTAATTAAATTTAACGATTTCTTTATTTTTTCTTATAAAACTTTCCTTCTTTTATAACTGGTTTAAATTTGATTTACTTTAAAACTCTTTTTTCAATACTCTAACTTTATGCAAACTTTGCACTTTTATCTAAAATCTTTAATTATCAAAATTATGAGTTTTGTCATATAACATTTCTTTCTTGAAATTACTTGCCATTTTCAAAAATACCATTATTTTTTCATTTTGAGTTAATTTGAAATTTTCCCTTAACTTTTAACGGTTATTACTTAATCAATTTTACTATTTACGATTCAGGAATTAGATGACCAATACACACGTTTTTTGTGTAATGCATTAACCAAATAAAATTCCCAAATTCGTAAATTCCTAGATCCCGGTTATTCTCACAGAAATCAGTTTTTCAGGCTAAGTTAACTTTCATGCTTATTCTTGTCGATTTCAAGAGTCGGTTTTCGTTCGATACGACGCTCTTGCCAGGACTTGTCGTTTCATGACCTACAAACGGTTGCTACCCGATGCAGACTCGAAAATTCGATTTTTGCAAACTTCTTTTTACAAAACACAAAATTTCGAATTGCAACATGGTTTGTCCGTTGCACTACAAATATTATTAAAATTAATAATAATAAAACTATTATTTCGTGGCTTAGAAAAATAATATTTTATTGCTATTATTATGATGTAGATGAATGTTCTTCCTGTATGTAATACGTTTTGTTTGCTACAGGCATCGCAAGAGTTGCTGAGATTTGTAACTTTGAGCGTAGAAGGTCTTAGGTAAGTTTTGTCCTATAGAGAATGCTTGGTTTGGTTTATATTGTTGAATGTGAGATTATATATTATAGAAACTTGTGCTCTGAAAGTTTACTCTACAAAAAAAAAACACAATTTTACTGAGTAGTTGGAAAGAATAAAAAGAAATAATTAACGCGTAACGTTATTAAATGTAAATTATGTTGTACTTGTTCATTTGGTAGGATTGCGCTTTAATGTATACAAATCTTCCTTGTGACATTTCCAACATTCCATAATACTTCCAGTTGTACAAAGTGAAACCGTTAAAATAATACCCATAACGACGCTTATAGAGTAGGCAAGTTTGAGGTATAATTTACATCCGTTTTCATTTTAATATATCAATTAATTGTCTTTCTGTTTGTTAATGTAATAAACATTTACATTTAAAAACCTAAAATTATAAAGTTCAATAAAATATGTATTCAATGTTTTATAGTAAAACTGAGATATATTTTATTCACAGTTAAAAAACATTACTTTAAATTTGTACAATGTCGTCTATAAAGTGTGATGTCACAGTCAAAACAAGTTATTCATCTTTATGAATAAAGAACCTCGGTCTCCACCCAAGTCCCAATAATCAATACAGTAAAGTTTACAAGAGGTCAAATGACAGAATTGTATTGTGCATTGTGAAAAGTAATTGAGACGAGTTAAAAGTTCTTAAACCTAAATAGATTGTTTCAGGCTATTTCTATGCCATTCTCTGTTTTAATTATAGTATTTTACAATAATAATAATTGCATTTAAAAAAAATAGTTAACCCCACTAAAAAATGCATAGAATAATTTGTCAAGTGTAAATCAAGCGTTGGCTTTATTTCCGGCAGAATTTTGTTTACCTTGTCTCATGTCTTATATGGTCTTACTCTTCGCAGGAAGCAACAAAGTGCACTGATGTTTCTTCCTGTTTGCATCGACCGCAGTTGGAAAAGTCATTCTTGCTTCTAAACATTTAGTATCCTGTAACCTATTATTATTTTGCATTATCAGTAAAATTTTCCTTCCAAAATTATAAGTAGTTTCTTCCAATATAATCTTAGATTCACTATATCCTCTCTCAACTTATTTAGTTGCGAATTTAGTTACGTATAAAAATTGTACCTTTCGCACCAAGATCAAACAAAATATGTATATCATCCTGCCTTTGCTTGCATGTCCACTTCTTCGTTGCCTTGGTTTTCCCAGTTTACAAGAACTATTCATTATTTGAATATACCGTTTACATAAAAATCTTGAAATTGTAACTTTATACACCAGTGATAAAAATAATGCATCTTTACCAAGTTTGGTTTTAATAAAATCATTAATTTGTGAATTGCCTAAAAGAAAATATTTATTTCAATTAAATTCTAATATTTTGTGATCATTTTCTTTATAAGTTCAACTTCAATATTTCTCATTAGGTATATATTTCTCGATTCTAAATTCAATTCCATACTCAATAATACTAGGTATGTCTTTGTTTTAAGACTACTTTTAGAGGAATGTTGGAAGTTACTTTTTAGTCGTTATTAGCTTTCTAATATTGGTTACTTTAATTCTTTAGTTATTGTTTTCATAAATATTAATACGACCAAAAATGTTGTTTGCCTACAAAACAATTAATATAAACCCAAAGTGAATGATGTATTTTCAGAAAAATTTTCTCGCTTCAATTAATTGATAATAATTCATAAATAACAACAAAATATGTTTTTAACAAGAAGGTTATCGTTAAATAATATTGTTTTATGACGACCATGAGTGTCAGTTATGTTTTATTTTATCAAATTCGGTAAAATAGTTTCTTACTAAATGTATATATGAATTTTTATCTACATGAGATGAGGGCTTTAAAACGTTTTATTTTTAGTTAAATAGTGGTTTCGAACGAAAATACTCAATGAAAACCCTATACTACGTGGTAAGGATAAGAAAAACTTCAAACAACTAATATGATCAACAGAAATATAAACCAACTTACAAACTAATTTTTTTTTTTTTTTTTTTTTTTTTTTATGAAAATAATAAGAATTGTCATATTACATATCGCATATTATTGCAGTATACTAATGTTTCTGGAGTAAGATAAATGCTGTAATTTTAAGATAATCATAATAAATATACAATCTCTTCGTTGAGTAGTAGTTTACAAAACCATAATTTCTCTATCTTTTGGAGTGGTTTAAATGATTTACCAGTGTTTTTAAAGCATAGAAAGTCAAGAAGCTTTCATACGTTTTAAAATCTTAACATTCTCAAGCATATAGCTTATTAAGAAACAAAATGTTATTTATGTATAAGCAATACAAATGAAAATAGTTACTTTCTTGCTTACTACTCTCGATAATGAGTATAGTTAAATAAAAATCGATATTGATTGAAGTGGCAACATAAGTAATTGAAAGAAAATTAATTAAAATCAGACTTAAGGAGTTTTTGTTTCTAATTAATGTGTATTTGATTGCTAAGTTTTTTTTCAGCAATTCTTTTAAAGAGATTTGCTGCCGAGATTCTCCCATCCACCTTTTGACGTTGGAAAATGAAAAGTTGACACAAAAGTAGCGAACATATTAA
The DNA here is from genome assembly GCA_018207615.1 of Philaenus spumarius. Classification (NCBI taxonomy): domain Eukaryota; kingdom Metazoa; phylum Arthropoda; class Insecta; order Hemiptera; family Aphrophoridae; genus Philaenus; species Philaenus spumarius. The sequence goes on along the minus strand of JAGFPH010007528.1, from coordinate 38,735 downwards.
TCCATTAATTTGATGTACGAAATGACTTAGCATACAAATTTTCCAAGGCTTGTTAAGAGCTGAAGAAGGAGGAGTGTAGTATTATAGATGTATACAGTTTTTAATCATTAGTGGTTTTAGCAGTAAGAGTGACCTTAATGTATTTCCCCTACTTCCCAAAAAAAGAAAAACAAAACGTCACATAATAGACTAAGTGTAATAGCCAATCAACACCATTCTACTGAAGGAAAATATGTATTATAAAGTACAATACCTTTTATTCTCCGTCAGTGAATCACTTTTGTAAAACGTGTTTAATGCTTTTGACGCGTTTCGAGGTATTTATCTCATCTTCAGAAAATCATTCTATACACGGAGGTCGTCAACACATTAATTACACATACACAAACACAAAACACATTTAAAAAACGCAGTGTTTTTTTTTTCGACCCCTTATCCAAAAAGAAAAATTAATTATGTTTTGTGCTACACCCGATTACAAATTTTCTGTCACGTTTCCCTGCGACAGTCTCAATTATTAAAGGTTTTAATTAGGAACACCATCTAAACACATCTCCCTTAACCTTCTTCTTTGGACTAGTCTAAACTATTTAGTTTTATCCATATTATTAACGCCTTTAAAAATATAGTCTCTATACAATGCAAGATAAAAACGTTAAATTACACAACCTATAAAAAATACAATGCAGTAATGGAAAAATATTAGTTCCCTTTATTTGGTTGTTATCTCTTTCTATGGAATATGTGGGCGGGGGCACTACATAAATACACATCTGTCGTTCCCTAATGATTTTTCTCCCTAGATAAGGTTGAGCCAAGGGAATTTATGTTCGGAAATGGTTACGTATTTCTTCCTTATTGTAAAATAAAACAACAATAGCTACTTAAGATGCATTTGAAGAAATGTAGGTATTCTTATATGTGATTTTACCCAATGTATTATGGTTATCTTTTAGATAACTATATTATTCTATTATAAAGGATTGCAGTCACTTTGTATTGCCATTTTAGAATATTTCTTATTTTTTCTATATCTGGAGGCGTAGTTTAACAAACATTTATAACACTTTTTTTTAAATTAAGTCCTATATAATGTTCTCAAAGTTTTGTTAGAATTTAATTCAAAACTTAAATTCGTACCTATTTAACATCAAATTGGATGGTTTGAATCTAATAATGCAGTTATACATAGTAGGGATTGAGGAAACATGTTCTACAGTTTAAAAAAAAAATTTGCTATAGGTTAGTAATGCAAAAAATGGCACGCAAACCTATAGCACCAAGCAATTAAGTTTAGTTTTTACAAGAACAAAGCTGTTCGTTTCGTTAATGCAATACAATTAAAATTTAATTAATATACTAGCTTTGTTTCAGTAAGTTCATTGTTTGCCAAAAGCTATTAAATAGGCCTAAAAAATGGTGTAACTTTGGGTTGAGGTGAAAACTAGAAAAACAAGTGTTTCCACTGCGAATGGAATGTAGAAGCGTGTGATCGGATTGAAATTCGCTCAAGTTACGTAATCGGTTCTGCTGAGTGGTCGAATTATTTTTGTAGTTCAATTGATTACCTATTGTTTCCAGATTGCGCAAAGTAGAATGTGGGTTATAGATTTAATGTTTTCATCTTTATACGAGAGTGAAATATGCTTTTAAAAGAATACTGGATTAATAAATAAGAGGAACGAGAGGACAGTTACAAAAATATATGAACGACTTGGTGCTTGAACGAAAATTATTGTCGAGCATTATTGTATACCTTTAACAAGACAACTTTTTGCTAAAGTATATTTGAGTATTTAATGTATGTCCATGTAACCAAAAAAATAAAATGCAATTTAATAATGTACATAGAATAACAATGTAATATATTTGAGATTACTAAAATGCATACACGTGTGAAACTGTAGAACAGAAATAACGAACTTGGAGAACCACCGCATTGTGCTTTAATACTGCAAGGGATAATGACGTCACAACACATCATTACACAGTTACTTCCCCAAGTGGTGAAGGTGATTTTTGGTTCACTCAATTTTTGGTTCTTTACACTTTGGCAAACACATTTGAAGCTCGTTACACTTTAACTCTTTGGAGCAATCACCTGCACACCATATTTCATCTATTTCTCAGATTATTTAAACAATATCATTTATTAGCTTTTGGAGACATGGATAGCCTACATACAAATGGATGACTGTTTAGCCAGATAGGTTAATGAAACAGTTAACACATATTTCAATAAACGGGGGATAGATAAATTGGATTTATTGTGAATCACATGATAATAATTTAAAGTTTAATAAATTTAATGGACATAAAACAAATTTTACAAAGTTTACAAACTACCCATACATAGTTAAATTTACAAAATATTTAGCCTTATAAGAGGAACTATTCATTTGTTATAAAA
>JAGFPH010007528.1:15516-26227 GCA_018207615.1 Philaenus spumarius | reverse complement strand
TTTTTTATAGTACTGGAAATTCCCACGTTTCTGGTTCTATCAATCTCGGTTCCGGCAATTTCATATCTAATGTCGTCAAATAAAAATGCTATTGCATTGTTGACCAGTTTTATAGTAGCAGCTGTACCGTCTGCCTTTTTACCGCTTAAAGTACCTTTAATGTGTAATATACTATCACAAGGGGCTGTAATTATATCCTGTTGATTTAATCCAATACGAATTTCGTCATTATTACCATAAGAAGCTGACGCATAGGGTTTATGCGTATGGAATTCATATCCTGTAATGGAATCGTTGTATACAGCTTTACTGTCAATGGCTAAAAGATCCATTATTTATTTTGGATCTAACGATCTAAGAAAACGGATATTTCTAGGTGTTAACCCTTTCGAGTTTGAGCACGAACTGATGCTTGTTTTATTCCTATCATTAATAAATACGAGATGCATCTCGCCTTCGTAGGTGCAATCTAACAGAAACCGTCTCACCTCGAAAATCAATCAAATCTCCGTTCTGGTCCTTTAGACTTACAGTTATGTTATGAATGATTTTTACGTTAACAGGTAAATATATTACAGTTGGAGGAAGTTCTACAATTTTATACCCTGGTGGAACTTGGGGGTAATATTCATGCATTATATGAGAAAGAACGCCATTTTGAAATGACCCACTTACATTCGATTCTAATCACGTTTACTTTTATAATATTCACTGGTAATTGTGGTAATTAGTGTGTTTAATATCGGGGTCCAAGTCTGTTTTGTCAAAACCTAGTAATGAGTTGATTAAATGTTCTCTACTAAAGTAATTTTTTTTAACAGAATATTTCAGCTTTTAGTGTATTGTTGTTTGGTTTCAGTGAAAATTTAATATCCTGCGGTTTGAGTTTTGCCACAATAAACTTTTCCATGTCTTCGATTTCGTATGATCCAGTAGGAAGCTTAATTGTTTCATCACCAATTTGTATTATATTATTTATGTTCTCCGTAACGTTTGGGAAAGAGTTGTAAGTGGCGAGATCTATAAGACCAATTTCCCAAACTCCAATCGATACATCGATAGAGGGAAAAAAGTCACACAAAAGTGTAGAACTGTTACCACTTAAAACTACGCTCATGATGATAGAAACTTTAAGCACAAATGCCCACAAACGACTGAATTTAATGGTTGGTGTCTTTTGTAATTATAGTGAACTCTGACAAATTTTCCAAAATAACGTGACAATTCTAAAGGAGGTCTTAGATTACCAAAACTGTCAAAGTAATCGACACTTTCACCTCGTTTCTTATAACAGACCCAGTGGGTGCCGTTACCCCTAAAACTATCCAAGTTCACAATACCCGACTCATTTTTCAAAGGAGTGTTTGGTAATGTATCTCTCATAAAAACCCCTCCGAAATATGGGATTTTTAATTTATCGGCATAATATTCTGAATCAATATTAGTCAACGGTTTGATGGGAATTATAAATGTTTTTTTTTTACTTTTTTCCCCTTTCCTTTGTAAGGTTTCAAGTAAAGACCTCTACCCTTTAGTTGTTTTAGCATCTGGTCGATAGTCTTCTTCTTTCCTGTCCTGCGTTTCTTTTTCTTTCCACTTCCGATTTTAGATTTTAATTTCATGGCGTTTGTTACGGCCCAAGCAGCTGAGTTTTCTCCTACGGACGCGTTACTCGCTTTAACCCGACTCCAAGCCCTTTCAGCTAAAGTTTTATCTGCAACTCTACGTCTGTCGGAATCGCTGTACTTACTATAGGCTATATCATGCTGTTTGCACGCTTTGTCCAAAGGATTTATACCTTTGTCTCCACGGGCAAGTCTTTTAGCTAATTTTGTACCAGGACCGCAATAATTGTAAGATGGTAAATGAAGTTCGATGGGTAATAAGTCGATAGCTTTGTTTAAAACTTTATCGCCTGCACTTAAAATTCCAGACACTATTCCACGTCCTTTCCTAACGACTCTCTGTTTACTACTAAACGTTGTTAATAGTTTCCTTGCCATTTTATTAATAATCTATACATTATTTGGTTTGCTGTTTAAGTACCCTTCCATAAATCGTTCCAATGTTTATAGTCATTTAAACTTTTAAATTTTGAACCTTTACTATAGTGTGTTCTAATTCTATGCGTTAGATGAATCAATTCCTGACGAAATCGTTGTTCTATTTTATCACATTCACGTTTAGAATATGCTTCCGATACTTTCATGGATTGAACTAGTTGACGTTTATTAACAGCGTCTAATTCGTTGAACCCATCTTTTAACAAAGTAATTTGTCCATTGTTAGCGCTAAATGTTTCTTTTTCTACTAAAGTCAATGCATTTTTCTTAAGAAAATCTACATTAACTGCGTCCTTGGTATCAACAGGGTTACCGACTTGTCTTAATTTCATATTTTTAAAGTCCCACCCGTTTTTGTTAACAGCCATTCTATTGTCCACATAGGACTTGGTTGCAGCGTCTCCCTCATCCACGGGCTCTTTCACATTACTTATACGTTTATGTTTAACATCGAAATACTCTTCACTGTAAGCATGGAAAGGATCCACTGACCTTTTAAAAATCGTATTCTCACCAACGTATAACTTATATTTAGACAATTGACCAGCGTTTATTACATCTGTCGAATCCAACCCCTCCTTGACATTAGTCAATTTTTTACCCCCAAAATCCCACCCATTACTATTTACAGGTATTTTACTATCAACATAGTCCTTGTTGGCTGCATCCTTTTCAGCTTTAGGTTCACCTACATTACGTAACAATTTATCCTGAATATCATAGTCGTCCTCACCAGTGAGTTTAAAACCTATACCTTTAGATACTTGTGTTGATCGATTTGAACCTTCAAAATAACGTCCAAACTTGTCAATGCTCATTTTGTTAATGATCGTATTTTTCTATTTCCTAATCCTTTTATAAGTCCTGCTTCCCTTAGTTCTTTGATAATTAGTGCAATTTCATTGGAACGTCCTGTGTGGCCGACATTTTTCGAAGCTAATAAAAGACGTAGTCTTTCACAGAGTTCGTTGGGGTCATCCCAATAGGAATATCCCCTACCAACCGGTGGAAACAAATATTGAATAACTCTCTTGTATTTTTCAGACCTTGTATTCCGATTAATCTGACCTCGCGGATTATATCTTTGTTTGTGTGCACTGGTTTTAATGCAAATATCTTTGTACGCTTGTAAATCAGCATTTGTATATTCCCCTTCTTTTGGCATACGTTTAAAAATTGACAATTCTTTCGTCCCCTTGTAATTTACATCGTCAATGACAATTTCCCCTTCATCGGTAAACTGAAGTTGTTTAGTACCTATCATTATAGCATCGTCTTCTAATCTCGGGCCATAAGTATGATCTATGGTATTTTTCGTATCTGTTATCATTTTAAGCATGTACCTACGCGTATAATGATGTTTAAAAGTCTCGTTTATCCATTTTTGAGACTGACTCCTACCTTCAGGAGTTGCTAACACATCCGTTATGCCTGGGGGTAAATCTGGGGTCTCTACAACAACATCTGTATCGATAAATTGAGGAGTTTTTGGTACTGGTGATGATAAAGGTTCAGGGGTTAAGGGTTTAGTAGGAGATGAATAATTAATTTCCGGCTTAATTTCCGTTTTGGGTATGGTTGATGACTGTATTTTAAAAAGTTCTTTAAGTATAGGACTGTATTGTTTAGAAAGCACAAGTTCTGTATCTAATTCACCAAACCTCATTTCCCGATATTTTTTCTTGATTGCATCTCTTAGACGCTTTATCTCGCGTGTAACACGAGAAGGCTTCATTATAAATCTTTTACAAACTTATTAAAACCAATTCTGTACCTACCCTTGTTTACTTCGCTATCTTTGTCTATAACTACGAAACCGTACCTATCTTTCCAGGCTAAAGCGCAAATATCTTTGAAATCACTAAACGATGTGTCTGGTGTCACGTGATCTTTGAAAATGTGCCCTAAATTCATTTCGTCTTGTTTAAATAATACCAAAAGGTTTGAATTGTCTCGAATTAATTGTTTAGGAATTCTACTGTAATTTTGACCTAAATAGAATGAATCTACATTATTATGTCTACCTCTAGTGAAATAACCACGAATATTGTCATGTTTCTCGCAGGCAATGTCATCAAAGACCATTATAGAATTGGGTGCAGCTTCGGTAGGGTCAATTACACTTTCATTATCGTTATAAGGAAAATAACTGATACCTGAATTTAAAAGTACCTTTTCCAAAAACTTGTATTTCGGTTGATGAAGGGATTTTGAAAATATGTAAACATTAGCAAACTTGAGTCCTTGTGGCTCAAATAATAAATTAAATACAACGTTTGTTTTACCACAATTGGAATGACCAGAAATTATACAACGAATATTGTTTGGTAGTAAAGTACTATGTCGGGTACTTTGTACCCCATCATTTGTGTACACATCAAAATTTGACATTGTCAATGCTTGCGACATACTCTCGATACGCATTGTGTTTGGAAACTGACGCAAATTTATTAGAGTTTCTCTTTTTAACGATTGGCTCACACAACGAGTTTATTCTTATGTATCCACTGATTGAGGGTTTTATCGAAACCTAACCACTTTACTAAAACTTTGTTTCCCTTTTTACGCAATACTTTTTCAACTAGATAAACATCGCCTATATTTGATTTACTCAACTCCTCTTCATAAAATCTACCTTTTAATACTTCACCTTTTCCGTCTTGCAAAACATACGTTGGAGGTACTGTAGATAACACAGCATACACTGTAAACACTTCGTTTGTCCAATTGGGTAGATAACCTTTAGCAAATGTCTTTTTATATTTGGAAATTCTAACTCTATCGTCTAAATTGAATTTAGGTTTGATTTTGATAGGTTTACCTGCAACGTTGTTTAAAAGTAATTTTTCGTGTTTTTTCAAAACTTTAAAAGGTTTCATACCTATAGTTCTGTGTACTGTATTATTGTATGACTTAACTATACTCGGTAAAAGATCTAGCCATTCGTAACTTCCCCGTGCTGTGAATTCTCTCCACATATTATTTTTCAAAGTACGATTTAATCTTTCTACTATGGACGCTTTTTTGTCTGAATAGGTAGCGTAATGATTTATTTTATGCTTTCGCATTAACTTTTGTACGTGAATGTTAAAAAATTCTTTGCCTTGATCGGTTTAGAAATGTTTCATTTTATGATTTTCAAATATCGGTTCAAGTGCAGCAGCTATTTCCAAACCGGTTTTCGATTTCAAGGGTACAGCAAAAGCAAGCTTGGAAAGACAATTTATCATGGACATTATGTACTTGTAACCTCGGTTTACTTTGGCATATGGCAACATTCCTACCAGGTCTGCTTGGAAAAGGTCATCTAGTCCTTTTAATGTAACGCGTCATGTTTTGAAATTCCTCCGAACTGGTTTGTGGAGCTCGGCCGCTATAGCTCGTCTTACGTCCATTGTTTGAATGAGCGTTTCAAGCTGCGTGACTGAAAAATATACAACATTCAAATTTAACTTCTGAGTTGGGATAAATAGAAATAAGCCATAAGAATATTTAACGTATCGTGGTAACTTGTAACCATAGGGAAGGGTATCATAATCACTATCCCTCTTTCTTTTAGCACCCGTAATTCTAAATATTTTGTTTTCTCTAATGGTAGTGACTTCGTAATCTTTTGTACGTCTAATATGCATATTACTAACAGTATTGGGATCGCATTTTCCGTGAATCATTTGTTTTAAACTTTCGAAATTAATTGACTCAGCTGTACGAAGATTTAAAGTCAATCCTTTTACCTTACATACGGTTACAGTCTCATTAGTTTTTGTTGCCAACACTTTGTATCCATAAGTCTTTGGACCGCCAGAAACGAATTCTGTTATGAATGAACCGTTCCCGTAGTCTTTTAATTCGTCTGTCATTTGTCCTAGGTAGTCCCCTGTCAGTACCTTGTGTTGACCGTCCTTGTGTGTGTATATAACACTATCAGTGTCATAATACAGTATTTGAGTTCCCAGGTCGTCTAAGTGTTCGTACAATTTAAGCCTGGCCTGTGCCGTTGTAAATGCTGCAATTACGACATTAACGGTGGGGAGAACATCGGAGACATCTTCGACGTACTGCCAATTTACAGTCACCACATTAATGTTAATTTCTTGTATAGTATTCACATCTACAGAGGGACTTACAAGCATTTTAAATAAATTAGTCGGTTGTCTAACTATCGATGTTTTTGTTTGGTTCTCCCTCTGACCAAACTTTCCCCAAAACGAATTTAACATAAGTTTAGCAAGAGACCTAAGTCCTTCGTTCTTTCTAATGTTTACCGTGTCTAGTCTAATGATCTCGTTTGTAAAATAATCTTCGACATACTTTACCCTATCGTCTTCGGTTTCGCACCACCCTGGGTACCCTGTCGCCTCCTGCTTAATTTTTAAGAATTTGTTTATATAGTCTGTAAACAATCCGTTACCCTTTTCAAAAGTAGCTACTTCGTACTGCCATAGCTTAAACATTTCAATTAAAATATAGTCTTTTTCTAAAACTTTTCTAATTTCATCCATTGTCCAAGTCCCTATTAAAGCTCTTTCATCTGTATTATGATTACATTCATCGGAATTTAATGTCTCACCACACTTGCGACATAAAACAAACATTAGTTTATTGTTCATTTTAGCCGGAAGCACAGGGTGATATAGATTTCGAGGAGGTAATATTTTACATTTTAGGAGACCGTCGACAATCATACCTACTTTTCTACATTCATTGTCCCCGATATGTATTTTTGGGTGACCTATCGGGTATTTACCGTACTTGCAAACCCATGGATAGAGTGAACAAACGTCCACGTAATGGATGGTTTCACCCTCCTTACATTTAGCGTACGATTTCGTATTACCCGTTCGACCACCGAAAAATGCATCGCGAGGGTTAAGAGGTACAGTGTACGTCATAGGGTTGGAATCGAGATAATCCATTTCATTGTTTCTGTGTTTAAGTTTTCTAAAGTCGCATTCCCACATTTCTACGATTTCATGTTGAGCGAGTTTAGCCATTTTGGCTCTTGTTCTAGCTAGTCGTGCATTGTGTGTGTCGGACGGATCGTCTTGTAGAGGTTCATCGCGACCATTCGGGAAACATTTAGGACAGCCGTGAAAGTAACATCCTTGAAATTCGTAGATACGTTTCATTTAACGTATAGAACCATTTCATCTTGACGTGTTTCTAGATCGAAAAAAATGAATAAAAAGTCTTTTAAGTTTGGTTGTCGTGTATCGACCTTCATAAAGCACTGGTGATTGGCTGGTGTGTACTTAATACATACTTTACAGTATGTCTCCCCACATACGTGAACGGTTTTACGTTTTTTGGGCAAAATATGTTTTTCACAGTTTGGACATTTCTTTATGGATTCACAAATATTACCCAAATGAGCTATAAAACAATCTCGACTCATAAATCGTCTATTGCAATCCCCACAGTAAATGTTTTCGTTTTCCAAATCGCAAGGTGGAGAACGTTTGCACGAGTAACAAATGGTAGAACACCTGTGCTCTCCAGTGTTATTAAACGGTGTGTGACATGATTGACAAAAATAACCACAGGCAAAAGCGGATATTAAATTTGTTATAACGTTAAAGTGCCCCTTGTCATATAGTAAATTAATTCTATGACGCGGATTTTGTACTTCGCCTTCGAAATATATATCACGACCTCTATTCCCATAACTATACACAGTGATTTTATAAAGGGATAAATGATTTTGAAATTGTTGCTATTCTCGAACGCCTGCCCCCTTGTCTGTGATTTGCACTCCCGCATCTATCATTAGTTGACGTGCTCTAATTGTTTGTCTCTGGCGTCTATCCATTCGTATAAGTTTATACTCCTTGTCTTTTTCAGAGTGAGCTATAGCTACTACTAGTGAACATGGTAAACAAAGAGAGTTTTTATTTTTAATAACGATTATTCCTTCTCTCTTTTTACATTCTTCCTTGAAATTATTATACAGTCCGGGTCTAACCCTTCCGCGACCCACTGGAACCCTGACCTTTGTACACGTTACTTTAAACGTATCGCTTGAAGTGAAACTCTTAGCGTTACTCTGTATGATTCGCCCGAAAATGTCTCACAAAATATCGGGGGCAATATCCGTAGCTGGTCTAAATGCTACAAACCCCTGTTTTGTAAAATTTAAACCGTCCAATGTAAACCCAATTTGATCTTCTTCTGTCTTATTTTCTTTCATAGTTTCAACTATTTCGTTTAACCCTCTTTTAACCCAATCGATTTCTGTCACTCCTATTGGAGGTGCATTAAATTTGAAAATTACTGTGGAACCGTACATACGAAACTTTTTAACGTACGATTCCTTACGATATATACGATAAAGAGCCATTACACCTAGTATATTATTTAAGACTATAGTACAAACTAAATATTATTTTACAATGGTATAACTAATTTTTGTTCACACACACACACATACTGATACTAATAAGTTGAATAGTATATAAAGAAGTATACTCACAGCGTTCTTCGTGTAGAATAGACTCGACAAACCGTGTGTGTGGACTTATATAAACTTCGGACCCATATTATTTTGGTGGAGGGAATTGGATATTGATTGGTTGATGAAAGTTGTCGGCAACTGTGGTCGCTCTGGTGGGAGATGCAACCAACAGTTTTGATTGGTCGGAACCAGTTTGTGCTTTCGCGTAGTTATTGATGGAAGGGGCGAGATTGGTGTGGGATGTGGAGAGTGATTGTGTATATATTTGCGTGTTGGTTCTGTTTATTCATCAGTCTCTCACTGTGTCTTCCTTTGCAGTAAGTATGACATCATCATCATCATCGTCTCTTGTGAATCGTTTTAATACTATTACTCCCAATAAGGCGATCTCGTTATCGACTCTTGTAATTGGGGAGGAATACCCCTTGCATAACGTAAGGTTTATAACGACTCGGTATGGGAGAAGTCTTATGTTTGATATTGTAATAGATGGGGAAGTAAAACAATCGTTTCTCCCAAAAAGATATGCCGATGCATTTACTGAGAGGGATGTACTGGAATTGTCAAAGATGAAGATTGTCGTGACGGGGTTTGTCGGTACTACGGTTAGTCTGGAACTAAAGCACTAAAGTGTATTGCGGGGGACGGCAATTTTTTGGTATGGTCGTCACCGGGGTTGAGCGATGGTTGGAGCTCTCCCTACGGGGTAATTATATATATGTGTTTATATATAATTACCTCAACTCTTTAGTTTTGTTTTTTTAAAGTGTACAATACGTTTTATTTAAAATATTTAGGTACAATGTGCGAATTATTTAGGTCGAATCCTAAAACATTGTTTGACCTAAGTTCTATAGTTGTGTGTGGTCAAACTCTAACTTTGGACAATATAAATAAACTTGAATTACCTCTTTCTGTTAAACAAATATTTAAAAAAAATGTGTGTGGTACCTGAGACAGGTAAAGTGTGAAACCGAACATTTTGACTATTTAGATATAGACTTTGACAATATAACTCATAATGATTTTTTCATGTTGATGAATCATTCGTTTAAAATACCATCATTCGCATTCGAATTGAATCGTGTAGAGATACACAAGTTGTTTTATTATAGTTACTCGTCTCTACCATTGTGTAGCAAATGTTTTATTGAAATAGATGCTCCTAAGGGTTTGCACAGATGGGAATTTTATTGTATTGATAATGATGATATTTTGTATTTCATAAAAAAGTGTTGATAACTGGTGCTGTAGATGTGCCATAGCTCCGTTATTTCGGATAACAGATGCCCTCCTCTCGTTTTGGCTGACAACATAATCGTGATTTTGACACAGTGGGACTACATCAATATGTCAAACATTAATGAACAGGTCAGTACAATGTAAAACTTATACATACATATATGCAAATATATTATGTATGAGTTTTACTAGTAAATTAGGATCGACTTCTTATTTTCAGACCTTACCGTTATTTTAGATATCAGAGGAATCAACAGGATGTCGAACTTGGACAATCTGGAGGATTCACCCCGCTCTCCCTCGCCATCGATCTTGGACAATAAATCACCTTCATCACCGAGTATTTTAAGACAGTTGCTTTCGGTTCCACCCACGACTTCTACTGAACTTCCAGCAGACGCAACGCCATCAAGGCATTTGATGTCGGTCCTACCTAATCAACGGCTGAGGAGGAGTGTAAGGCTAACCGTACGTCCTCAACCATACCAACTCAATCAACACGTTGAACCTCCTACATCTCTTCGCAGTTCCATGCCTCCTGTTCCATGGAGTAACTCGTATCTATCTCGTTTTCTGGAATCGATGCGAAGTGATGGTTATACTAGGAATATAGATCATTTACCAACATTGGAGGTAACGAAAACAGCTCTACAACGTTCATTGATCAGTTTAAGAATGCTTGTTCGGGATCTGGAATGGACTACAACGATGGATTATTACACCACCAGTAAAGTTTTTCCCTTCAGCGTTTGGAGCATGATGAATCAGGATTTACTGGAGATTACCGAAAATGGTATTAATGTCTTTCGCAGACACGGAGCAGGCCAAGATACCTCATCTTCTCGCTCAGAACCAGACCAGGATACCTCGTCTTCTACTCGATCACACTCATGTTAGGGGTAGATATATAACTGGTTATAACAAGGGTTCATAAATTATGGATTACTATAAGGTT
>JAGFPH010007528.1:0-12900 GCA_018207615.1 Philaenus spumarius | reverse complement strand
TTTTATAACAAATGAATAGTTCCTCTTATAAGGCTAAATATTTTGTACATTTAACTATGTATGGGTAGTTTGTAAACTTTGTAAAATTTGTTTTATGTCCATTAAATTTATTAAACTTTAAATTATTATCATGTGATTCACAATAAATCCAATTTATCTATCCCCCGTTTATTGAAATATGTGTTAACTGTTTCATTAACCTATCTGGCTAAACAGTCATCCATTTGTATGTAGGCTATCCATGTCTCCAAAAGCTAATAAATGATATTGTTTAAATGATCTGAGAAATAGATGAAATATGGTGTGCAGGTGATTGCTCCAAAGAGTTAAAGTGTAACGAGCTTCAAATTTGTTTGCCAAAGTGTAAAGATAACGACTGAGTGAACCAAAAATCACCATCACCACTTGGGGAAGTAACTGTGTAATGATGTGTTGTGACATCATTATCCCTTGCAGTATTAAAGCACAATGTGGTGGTTCTCCAAGTTCGTTATTTCTGTTCTACAGTTTCACACGTGTATGCATTTTAGTAATCTCAAATATATTACATTGTTATTCTATGTACATTATTAAATTGCATTTTATATTTTTGGTTACATGGAAATACATTAAATACTCAAACATACTTTAGCAAAAAGTAGTCTCGTTAAAGATATACAATAATGCTCGACAATAATTTTCGTACAAGCACGAAGTCGTTCATATATTTTTGTAACTGTCCTCTCGTTCCTCTTATTTATTAATACAGTATTCTTTTTAAAAGCATATTACACTCTCGTATAAAGATGAAACCATTAAATCTATAACCCACATTCGACTTTGCGCAATCTGGAAACAATAGGTAATCAATTGAACTACAAAAATAATTCGACCACTCAGCAGTACCGATTACGTAAGTTGAGCGAATTTCAATCCGATCACACGCTTCTACATTCCATTCGCAGTGGAAACACTTGTTTTTCTAGTTTTCACCTCAACCCAAAGTAAAGTTACACCATTTTTTGGGCCTATTTAATAGCTTTTGGCAAACAATGAACTTACTGAAACAAAGCTAGTATATTAATTAGATTTTAATTGTATTGCATTAACGAACCGAACAGCTTTGTTCTTGTAAAAACTAAACTTAATTGCTTGGTGCTATAGGTTTGCGTGCCATTTTTTGCATTACTAACCAATAGCAATTTTTTTTTTAAACTGTAGAATATTATCTCAATCACTACTACGTATAACTGCATTATTAGATCTAAACCATTCAATTTGAGAAGTTAAATAGGTACGAATTTAAGTTTTGAATTAAATTCGACCTAAACTTTGAGAACATTATATAGGACATAATTTTAAAAAAGTGTTATAAATTTATTTAACCTACGCCTTCAGATATAGAAAATAAGAAATATTCTAAAATGGCAATACAAAGTGACTGCAATCCTTTATGTATAGAATAATATAGTTATCTAAAAGAAAACCATAATACATTGTGCACAATCACTATAAAGTACATATGAGAATACCTACATTTCTACAAAATGAATCTTAAGTAGCTATTGTTGTTTTATTTTACAATAAGGAAGAATTACGTAACCATTTCCATACATAAATTCCCTTATCTCATCTAGGGTGTAAAATCAGTAGGGAACGACAGATGAGTGTTGATGTAGTGTCTCTGCCCATATATTAATAGAAAGAGATAACAACCAAGTAAAGGGAACTAATATATTTCCATTACTGCATTGTATTTTCTATAGGTTGTGTAATTTAACGTTTTTATCTTGCATTGTATAGAGAGTATATTTTTAAAGGCGTTAATAATATGGATAAAACAAAATAGTTTAGACTAGTCCAACGAATAAGTTTAAGGGAGAAGTGTTTAGATGGTGTTCTTAAGTAAAACCTTTAATAATTGAGACTGACGCAGGGAAACGTGTCAGAAAATTTGTAATCGGGTGTAGCACAAAACATAATTAAATTTTTTTCGGATAAGGGGTCGAAAAAAAACACTGCGTTTTTTAAATGTGTTTTGTGTTTGTGTATGTGTAATTAATATGTTGACGACCTCCGTGTATAGAATGATTTTCTGAAGATGAGATAAATACCTCGAAACGCGTCAAAAGCATTAAACACGTTTTACAAAAGTGATTCACTGACGGAGAATAAAAGGTATTGTACTTTATAATACATATTTTCCTTCAGTAGAATGGTGTTGACTGGCTATTTCACTTAGTCTATTATGTGACGTTTTGTTTTTCTTTTTTTTTGAAGTAGGGGAAATACATTAAGGTCACTCTTACTGCTAAAACCACTAATGATTAAAAACTGTATACATCTATAATACTACACTCCTCCTTCTTCAGCTCTTAACAAGCCTTGGAAAATTTGTATGCTAAGTCATTTCGTACATCAAATGGATTAATATGTTCGCTACTTTGTGTCAACTTCTCATTTTCCAACGTCAAGAAGTGGATGGGAAAATGTCGGCAGCAAAGCTCTTTAAAAGAATTGCTGAAAAAAAACTTAGCAATCAAATACACATTAATTAGAAACAAAAACTCCTTAAGTCTGATTTTAATTAATTTTCTTTCAATTACTTATATTGTCACTTCAATCAATACCGAATTTTAATTATACTCATTATCGAGAATAGTAAGCAAGAAAGTAACTAATTATTTTCAGCTTCATTGCTCATACATAAATAATATACTGTTTCTTAATAATGTATATGCTTTAGAATGTTAATATTTTAAAATGCATGAAAGCTTCTTGACTTTCAATGCTTCAAAAACACTGGTAAATCATTTGAACCACTCCAAAATATAGAGAAATGATGGGTTTGTAAGCTACTACTCAACGAAAGAGATTGTATATTTATTATGATTACAGTATCTTAAAATTAGAACATTTATCTTACTCCAGAAACATTAGTATACTTCATTAATATCCAAAATGTAATATGACAACTCTTATTATTTTCATTTAAACAAAAAAACATTTAGTTTAAAAGTTGGTTTATATTTCTGTTGATCATATTAGTTGTTTGAAGTTTTTCTTATATTTACCACGTAGTATAAGGTTTTCATTAGTTTTTTAACGAAACCACTATTTAACTAAATAAAACGTTTTAAAGCCCTCAACTCATCTAGATAAAAATTCGTATGTACATTTTGTAAGAAACTATTTTACCGAATTTGATAAAATAAAACATAACTGACACTCATGGTCGTCATAACACAATATTATTTAACGATAACTTTCTTGTTAAAAACATATTTTGTTGTTATCTATGAATTATTATCAATTAATTGAAGCGAGAAAATTTTTCTGCAAATACATAATTCACTTTGGGTTGATATTAATTGTGTTGTAGGAAAACAACATTTTTGGTCGTATTCATATTTTTGAAATAAATACCTAAAGAATTATATTAACCAATATTAGAAAGCTAATAACGACTGAAAAGTAACTTCCAACATTCCTCCAAAAGTAGTCTTAAAACAAAGACATAACTAGTATTATTGAGTATGGAATTGAATTTAGAATCGAGAAATGTATACCTAATGAGAAATATTGAAGTTGGACTTAAAAAGAAAAGGATCACAAAATATTAGAATTTAATTTAAATAAATATTTTCTTTTAGGCAATTCACAAATTAATGATTTTATTAAAACCGAACTTGGTAAAGATGCATTATTTTTATCACTGGTGTATAAAGTTACAATATCAAGTTTTTTTATGTAAACGTTACATTAAAATAATGAATAGTTCTTGTAAACTGGGAAAACCAGGGCAACGAAGAAGTGGACATGCAAGCAAAGGCAGGATGATATATAAATTTTGTTTTATCTTAAGGTGTGAATACGTAACTAAATTAACAACTAAATAAGTTGAGAGAGGATATAGTGAATCTAAGATTATATTGGAAGAAACTACTTATAATTTTGGAAGGAAAATTTGACTGGTAAAGCAAAATAATAATAGGTTACAGGATACTAAATGTGTAGAAGCAAGAACGACTTTTCCAACTGAGGCCGATGCAAACAGGAAGAAACATCACTGCACTTTGTTGCTTCCTGCGAAGAGTAAGACCACATAAGACATGAGACTAGGTAAAAACATTCTGCCGGAAATAAAGCCAGCGCTTGATTTACACTTGACAAATTATTCTATGTATTTTTAATAGGGTTAACTAATTTCTTAAATACAATTATTATTATTGTAAAATGCTATATTTAAAACAGGGAACGGCATAGACAAAGCCTGAAACAATCTATTTTGGTTTAAGAACTTTTAACTCGTCTCAATTACTTTTCACAATGCACAATACAATTCTGTCATGTGACCTCTTGTAAACTTCACTATATTGATTATTAGGATTTGGGTGGGGACCGAGGTTCTACTTTATGAATACTTGTTTTGACTGTGACATCACACTTTATAGACGACATTGTACAAATTTAAAGTAATGTTTTTTAAATGTGAATAACATATCTCAGTTTTACTATAAAATATTGAATACATATTTTATTAAACTTTATAATTTTAGGTTTTTAAATGTAAATGTTTATTACATTTAAAAACAGAAAGACAATTAATTGATATATTAAAATGTAAACGGATGTAAATTATACCTCAAACTTGCATACTCTATAAGCGTCGTTATGGGTATTATTTTAACGGTTTCACTTTGTAAAACTGGAAGTATTATGGAATGTTGGAAATGTCACAAGGAAGATTTGTATACATTAAAGCGCAATCCTACCAAATGAACAAGTACAACATAATTTACATTTAATAATGTTATGCGTTAATTATTTCTTTTTATTCTTTCCAACTACTCAGTAAAATTGTGTTTTTTTTTTAGAGTAAACTTTCAAAGCACAAGTTTCTATAATATATAATCTCACATTCAACAATATAAACCAAACTAAGCGTGCTCTATAGGACAAAACTCACCTTCTATGCTCAAAGTTACAAATCTCAGCAACTCTTGCGATGCCTGTAACAAACAATACGTAGTACATACAGGAAGAACATTCATCTACATCATAATAATAGCAATAAATCATTATTTTTCTAAGCCACGAAATAATAGTTTTATTATTATTAATTTTAATAATATTTGTACTGCAACGGACAAACCCTGTTGCAATTCGGAATTTTGAGTTTTGTAAAAAGAAGTTTGCAAAAATCGAATTTTCGAGTCTGCATCGGGTAGCAACTGTTTGTAGGTGATGAAACGACAAGTCCTGGCAAGAGCGTCGTATCGAACGAAAACCGACTCTTGACCTCGACAAGAATAAGTATGAAAGTTAACTTAGCCTGAAAAACTGATTTCTGTGAGAATAACCGGGATCTAGGAATTTACGAATTTGGGAATTTTATTTGGTTAATGCATTACACAAAAATCGTGTGTATTGGTCATCTAATTCCTAAATCGTAAATAGTAAAATTGATTAAGTAATAAGCGTTAAAAGTTAAGGGAAAATTTCAAATTAACTCAAAATTAAAAAAAGAATGGTATTTTTGAAAATGGCAAGTAATTTCAAGAAAGAAATGTTATAAGACAAAACTCATAATTTTGATAATTAAAGATTTTAGATAAAAGTGCAAAGTTTGCATAAAGTTAGAGTATTGAAAAAGAGTTTTAAAGTAAATCAAATGTAAACAAGTTATAAAAGAAGGAAAGTTTTATAAGAAAAAATAAAGAAAACGTTAAATTTAATTAAATTGAAAGGTGACAAAAATCACACCGGAAAATAAAGAATTTATATTTAAAATAAGTTTTAAAGTTAATAAAGAGATTAAATAGAGTCATAGATATTATATTGTATTGTAAAACACCAGTGTTTGAAATAAATTTCGGGAGTAAAATTAAAACAAAAATTAAGAAAAATCAAAAATTGGTAAGTTCCAGAAAAACCCCTACAAAGAAGAAAACAAAGTGAAACTACGGCCATGGACCAAATTCACAGGTTAAATGAAGGTGTCAAAAGGAATTAAAAAAAAAGTAAATAATGAAAAACTTTTTCATAAAACGTTGTGCAAAAAATTAAGATTAGCATAAAAAGAAAATGGAAAACCGCACAATAACGATTCGACTTAGAGGAGAAAGAAGACATCATGCTGATTAAGAATATTCAAAGAAATTCAAAACCGGAGCAGAACTAAGAACGTTATTAAGAAATTAAGAAAGACAATAGACCACGGGAACAGCAGGCGAACTTCAGAAGAGTAGAAGGGATAGGTCTAGGAAACTTCCGGGGGAAAGTGGAAAAGTTAAAAAACGAGATTGAGAAGAAAGTTATGGAAGAAAAAGGATGAAAATAACATGACAATTCATAAAATAAATTATACTACAAACCAGTACCAGAAAATTTTGAAAAAGGTTAAGTTTCAAGAAAGTTAAAAAACCACTAAAATCAACGGTGAAAGGGGTAGGAGAAAGCCCTATATAAGCCGATGACGCGTTGAACGCGATCTTCACAAAATTCAAAACTTCACAAAATTCACTAAAAGTTCTTCATTAACTTTCTTAATAATCGCTTCTTAATAATCTTCTATTCTAAAAGTTTTTCTATTCAAGTCTATTACGATTCTATTTACGACCATCAAAGTACAGGCTACATGCATCTGGACTTCAAGACTTCTACGGAGTAATCGAGGTACAGGATGATACATGAATCTGGACTTCTGATGGAATAGCGAGACGAACGACCCGAGGGAAACCTGACTACAACCAGGAAGCGAACCTACTAACCGCATACACCTTCAGGACGACTACAAGCAAACATAAGGTCTGTGAAAAGCGTATGTTACGTTATATTGTGTCTCCAAAATTTGCCTGAAGTTAAATTTAAAAAATTTATTTCATATACTGGGTTAGGTAGGATAAGTTTAATTAATCTCTTGAAAATTATTTTAAGGGTTAAATTCATAGAAATAAAGTAGAGTCATTAAAAGTAAAGTTAAATTTAAAAATAAATCAAATCATATATTGAATAAGTAAAAAGGTAAATTAAATGTAAATTAGAACGTTCTGTCTATTTGTATAATAAATCTTTTAAATTAAGTGTAAAATTGTCGTTTGAAGGAAAAAATTCCTAAAGAAAATTATTACCATTTTAATTCAAAGTTTTATTTTAATTTTGCTTTTTGATAAATAAAATTTATCATTTATTTTATTTACAGAACAAAAATTACTTGAGTTTTAAATTACCTGTGTTGATGATTATTCATTATTATGTCCTGTGTTTTATACAATTAGTGGTGAATATATGAAAAGGTTATTAAAAGCACAAATACGTTACTAAGGCGGTTTCAGTGTTCTCACGTCTCTGAGATTTACAAAAAGGGTAAACAAGAGTTGTAAATTATCTGAGCTAGTGATTTTTTAAATTCTGGAAGTTGGAAAATTAATTGTTGATTAGAATAAAACAAATTTTATTCAAAACTAAGTTGCATCACCTAGGTGAAAAAAAGAAAGTAGCCTTTTGCCTTCCAGTAGGTGAATGTAATTTATTTTATAACAGGAAAACCAGCGTTGGCCTAAAAGTCAAGAAAGAGTATTTGACAGATGACCAAATTGTGACCTTTACGTTGCAAAATTGTCGTCGCGACGTATAAGGGTTTTCGTTGTAGTACATCAATTTTCTGCCGTAAATAAGTTACATTAAAAACACAGTAATAATTTAATTAAATAATACATAATTTTGTTTTTACTTAGCCATATATTATTTACCTGTTATTATTAAATTACAGCAGAAACATTTAGTAGTAATAAAAATAAAACAAAAACCAAACACATTGTGTAGGTTTAGCCATTACCTTATGTTTCCATCAAGATAATCTTTTACTTATCTACTACTTGGTTCGGCGTTAAACAACATTGTTTTATAAAAAAGATGCAAATAGTTGCTAATTGACCATTATAATGGTCTTTGTGATTATATTACTAATTTATTTTAAATATACAATAACACATTAATAACACAAATTGGGATAATTAGTATATTTTAAATCGTAGATTCATTTACAAGCCCCTATCTGTGATATTGCATACAAGTTTAACGTGTTTTGTTTCTGTTGATTAATTACAACTAACTTAACTTAAACTATATTTTGTCAGGCGGCATAACCCCTTTCATTAAAAAACAGTTCATTATAAAAGTTGTTCACCGTTAAGCACATTGTGATTTTTAAATTCTTTACTAACAGCTTTCTCTTTCTAACAGGTTTCTTCAAGAGGTTCTCTGGAATGACTATCCGAATTTGCTTTAATAGACAGATATGAATTCTGCCATATCTTTACAAAATGTCTAAGTATTTACTTATTAATTTAATCTAAGTATAATTAACAATTTATCAATAACTATTCTTACATTTGAATTTGTAATATACTTATGGTACATAACTTGTAACTATTTATATAGAATATATTATAATAATAGCAAAGGTGTTTTCCACCAAACCGCAAACATGGTTCGGTTTATAAATTTACGATTTCCATAAAATACAGGAATAAATAATTAAAATCCGATTTGAAAATATATACACTTGTATATTTCAGAAATTTAAAGTAAATATAGTAATATAATATATTCTCTGATATATTTCAAGGTAAACATTTTCCATTTATAAAGCAGCCTGTAAATTTAAAATAAATTAGTATTATTGTAAATTACAATATATAACAAAAAAATCTATTATAAACTAGTGTATATTATTATTCCTAGTTATTTAGTTAAATATGTCACGCTTTATAACACAATCATGTCACAGTATTAATAAGTGAACATGTGGCTGATAAAATCTATTAAAATACTCTGGTCAAAATTTGAAACATATTTTTGCAACAAATAAAGTACAATGTACTAAATAGAATACAGAGAGCTGTATTAATCACGTGGTTGCATCAAAATGCACAAGGTATGTGAACAATCTATGCACTGTGTACGTGCTGGCAGATTACTACAGTAAAGACCACACAAGAATACCGTTGAGGTACGGGCTTATGTTCACCGATACCTTAAACGCTCCAATCGCCTTAGTGCGACGTAGTCACGTTCTTCCCACTCTTCTAATTGAACGCGGCTAACTCAACGCATTTATAACTCTTTAAACTGTGCACTCAAGCCTCGAGCGGTAAATACCAGGAGTGTTCGAGGCTAGTAGATATGGCAACGCTGCGCATCCATCCTATTGGCCGACACCCAACGGTATTCTTTAGTGGTCTTTAATATAGTGTCTGTGTCGCAGATAAAATCTATATCAAAGCCCACTAAAGAATACCATTGCGAGGCGTGCTAAGTGATACTGTCAGTAAATCAATTGAAAACGGTTTGCACTTACTACGTTGGCTGTTTTGTCGGAAATAAATTGTATTGACCTTAAGTTAAAAGGAAAGAATACACAAATTTACTAATAGTTTCAAACATAGTGTAAACAGTAAAATGTTATTTACAATGCAAAGTTCAGCCGATGAATTATTTGTATTATTGTACAACATTTACCTTTGTTCTCTAATTTCTAAAAAAAAGACATGTTGGCTGAATTCCTGCAGAAATTCGGGCAGGTGTACATTCATAATTAAAAAAAGTATACAAAACATTTCGAAAGTATATAAAAACTACAGAACATAAGCAGCCAAGCCAATGCTTAAAAATAAATTATAGTTACTTTACAGGTCTAGGCTATAAAACTTACAGCTCCCGAAATATAATTAATTGTGTTTAAGTTTATAAATAATGACAAATGGAATAATAAAACAAATATATACTAGAAAACAATTAATTGTTTACTATTTAATAACCGTAAAAATAACATATATAAAGCAAGTGGTACAATAAAATGTAATTAGAATTTAAAATGTTAAAATATTACATGATTTTATTTCAAAATACTGATTTCATACAGTACTTGAAAAAGTGTGTATCTTTAATTTTATTTTTGTGTTTGTTTTCTTTGGGAGTACCTACTAGGTCTATGACATTTCATTCTGGTTATTAAATAACTTTATTTTTCTAAATCCTTTTATCTTGAAAATTATTAATTTTCGAAAGTATAAAAGAAAACGTAAAGAATTTGTTAGAAATCTAACACTATTTACAGTTGCTTTAAACAGGACAAGTCTCCTTATGTGTGGGACTTTCGGTTA
Source organism: Philaenus spumarius (assembly GCA_018207615.1). Taxonomy (NCBI): domain Eukaryota; kingdom Metazoa; phylum Arthropoda; class Insecta; order Hemiptera; family Aphrophoridae; genus Philaenus; species Philaenus spumarius. Next base: position 2,752 of record JAGFPH010007528.1, on the reverse strand, counting down.
ATCGGGATTATCCTTTAAATACTGACCCTATTTCAATTCCAAGTTAAATCCAATGCGAGGTATTACTTCACTTGGGAATAAACTCCAATGTTGTGTATGTTTACGACTTTGAATTGTTACTATATTTGACCTGGAGTACTCAAAGCACATATTCTACATAACGTGTCCCTTTCCTGCAAGGTGCATGCTAGGTACTCTTCAATTATAAGCCATTGTTCTTTGGATACAAGCATCTCAGGGATAAAATCGTTTGTAGAATTCAGTGCCTCCAATTCCTATTTAATAGATTGGCATGGTAGATTAAACCTTCTGGTAGGTATATTAAGTTAAACTGTTTATAATTTCAACAATTAGTAACATTAAGCAAAACATAATCCGAGGAATATTCAATACTATTCATTGTCAATTTACCTAAATTTATAAACGAATGATGAGATTTTAAAGTCTGATTATTATATACACGATTAATTATTTCGTTAAATAAATAGTATTAAACGAAAGGTTATTTAAATACAAGTAATTATATAACTGAATTTTCTTATTTCTGTTAAAACAGTCCAAAGCTATTTTTAATTATGACATTTGCCTGGCGTCCACAATTTCAGATGTTTTATATCTATAGCTGAACATACAAAAAAATAAAAATAATTTTATATCTTGGACACCGAAATTATGGTAGGATATGTTTTCCCCAAATAATGGTCAGGCAATATTAATAAACCAATAATCTTTCATTTATGAATTTTAAGATTCATAATTTTTTAACAGTTTCTAGAATATAAAGTAGATAAAAGAGGAATACACTTCATGTATTGTAAACAAAATTAAATAATATATTTTAACATATACTATTATTTACTAAATATTCAACATGCAAGGTGTCGGCCCCATACAGGTTAACTGATCACGTGAATCTTTAAATAGTTAATTATTACGTGAAGGCAATTGTGGTAAACCAAATTATCCGCTGGATCCCAAGCTAGTCTTGATGAAGATATTTTGTAACTACAATTAATTTATCTTATTTATATAATTCTAGTAATTGTACTAACTAAATGAAACTGCCGGTGAGGTTACATGTGGCCATGCAAAGACCTACCGAACTATTGTATTAATTATTAAATCGTGAACTACATTGTGGTTGGTAATTTGTCACCAACGGCCCCCCACATCGTCAGTATCCCCGTGGTGCTTTACTAGCCAACCATAATGATAAATTTACCGATTAATTATTAATGTAATACGCAAACCTAAATATGTAGTGTTGTCTTGCGCTCCTTCCACTCACTGCTCGTTTCACGATCTTAGTGGTTCGTTACGCTACACTATAACTCTGGCGCCGACTAGGGACTCAGTGGCTCCCTGAGATCATGGGTATATACATGGATCTCAGGTCGCCACAAACAAATGCATATTCAAAGTGAAACAATTGGACATTGAAAAAATAATGTTTCGAAATATTCTAGAATTAATGTATTTTTATGTTTTATGTATACGTTTTGCATTTATTTTCCAATTGACACTTATTAAAACTAAATTGAAAAAGGACAGAATATTTGCGTGGCTACTGAACCACAAAACGTGAATATAAATAAATACCTGCCAACACTAAACGACTCACTGCCTCTGTGATACACATTCCACCATGCGTGCATTGTAATTGAGTCACGATCGTTAATATCAAGATTAAATTTAAACGGCGGTTGTTGGTTTGTTTTTAATTAAACCGTTTGTTATAAGCGGTATAATGAATGTGGTACGTAATCCCTCCTTTATTGTGTGTGATACAATCATATGTAACCAGTGTTGTTTAAAATTTTTATTTTAACAAGATATTAGTAGCAAGTATGGATGTAAATCAAAATAAATGGTCATACACAATTTTTTAACGCCTTCACTGTAAGGATTATTTGTATAGTATATACATTTAATGTAATTTCGATGCAATGTTTGCTGCGCAGGTATTTTAAATAATAGTAGTTTATGTTTACAAATTTAGTAAAACTCAGATAGCTGTGTTTTGCAATTACCAAGTGCAAGTGTTAATTAAAAAAACAGTTGGAAACGTCTGTTGGCAGCTGGTCGTCGTGCTAAAGCATATGGAGTTTATGAAAATCAGTTCACGCTCAGATGCGGCACAACATTTAGAGATGGACGGATCAATATAAACACTTTCATTGTCCTGAAAGCACACTATACAGGTCGAAATTAATGTGTTCAAAGTTTAACGAACCTAAGTACCGACTAAACAGTAACCCCTCAGTTTAGTTAAACGTCTGGCTTACACTATCGTTACTATAATGACAGACTGTTTATGATTTTAGGGAATCCATTATAAAATGACGAAGCAATCTTTCTTAAAAAGTGAAAGTCGAAAATGAAAATTCCGGAGTTTTTAAATCTATACAGACGGTTCAAAAACAGGATGGTGCAATACCGCACATTTATAATAAAAGTTTGGCGTAATTATGGTTCCACAAGTTTGATCTATATAATTGATAAATTCAATTAGCTATCCTGTTCCTCTGATCTATTTTGTTTGGGAATATTTAAAGGAAAGGTCTGTAAATTGCTAACATCGTTCCATTGCAAACGAGATAAATCATTTATTCTATTTACCACTTTAGTTTTGAGGTTATTGTAAGTCTTATGTTTTATTAAACATTAAGTACACAATTATTGTGAGAAGGATACACTCCCTTTACAAATATGAAAGGATTTACTAGAATTGCAGTATGATTGCAATGCAAGG
>JAGFPH010007527.1:52259-64642 GCA_018207615.1 Philaenus spumarius | reverse complement strand
TAAGAACTGTCACACAAACGCGAGCAGCGAACACAGGAATTTAATTATAGCCGGGTGGTGGTGGGTAATAACTTAATAATTATAAAACAATCAGGTAAAATAGGATACAGATATGTATCATAAAGAGATCAACACCACATCACACACATTGCAAATGTTATGCACCTCATTGTACATAACTACTTCAATTTACATATCATAACCAAAAAAATATCTGATATCCTTACCAAATAACCTTCAAAAAAGAAAATTCGTTTAAAAACCCCAAACGAAATGACCTTTATCTACCCATAAAAAAAATCTGATATCTACAATGCCCTACAAAACAGAGCATAGTCACAAAACTTGACCTCTGTATAGCAACAAAAAAAATTACAGTAACAAAATAGTACTGATGTCGCCGGCTGAGGAAACCCCTGTTATGAAGATCGTTTAGTCCCCACTCCCCAATACCTCCGTCAGAAAATGAAATCTTGTACTCCCCACGCCCCACTGTCTCCCTCAGAAAATGAAATTTACCTGGCTCCAAAAAGTTTCAATTTTTGGGGTACACAAAGTCCGTTTCCTATAGTGATTACATTTCACGATCTATAATTTATAAGGTGCTGGTGAGTGTGAGTTTGATGTTGATTTTCACGGTGATTAAATTTAACAGTTCTAAAGTTAAACCGAGTTCTAAAGTTATTTTTATAATTTATAAAGTGCGACAAACCGAGTTAAGTCTCTCACTTATGACTGTTCACTCATAATCACTGTGAAAATTCGCGCAGCCAACAACAACCATTCCTTGTTTCTCTATGTTCGAAATTGTCGATTATGTAGAATATAGTATTCATCTCACCTCTAAAATGGACCGTACGTTTTGAATTTGACGTTTCGATGAGTTGTATACTATCGTTCAAATCACTGATTACGAACTTACCCCGAACTTAACAGAATGAAATTGTTATCCAAGTCGTCCTTACTGCTATTGCTATAAGTGTTCCTAGTTAAAAACATAGAGAGAACAGCTAGGCTTATAGTGTGTACATTACTGTGATCTATTGCAGACTTAGAACATTGCTGACCTAATCTATTCCACCTAACCTATCTATCGTAACGTATGAGAACTTAACCTAACATACAGACAACCTAATAAAACCTAAATTACCTGAGAACTTAACGTAACCTACCGACAACCTAATATAGCCTAACCCAGAGGTTCTCAAAGTCCAGGCCACCATGGACCCCCACCTGAAAACTTGCCAACTTTGCGGACCCCCCCCCCAATTTATATGATACATTTCAATCTTATTTCCTAATATGTACTTACCAAGAATTCTATATATTTATTCAGTTTTCTATATATGTTTTAGAACTACTGTCTATTTCATTACTTAACACTATTATTTTGGGCTGTGTTAGTCAAAATTAATTTAAAAATCAATACCTAGGAATAAATGTTATCAAATTCCAAATGTTCTTACAAATGTTATTAAAGGTTTACTAGTAATAACGAACTTATTGCTGTTTGTGAACAAAACATTGTTAGCCTCGTTTAAGTGCTGATATCATTCTTCATATGAGTTGTACAACAAAGACGTATTAGGATTTTAAATGACAAAACGGAAATGCTCAAACGTGTTTAATTACACAAAAAGTAAGAAAGTAAAACATAGGCTAGTAACTTATGAACATAGTTATCTATAATATTTTTAAATAATATTTATCAAGTCTCCTTTCACAAATCATTGTGTCATCGTCTCTTGAGTTTTCACAGATAAATCAATGGGACGAATGAAGTTGTTTCTTCGATTTGATAATATCCAAGGTGTTGGGGAGAATTGTTGAAATCTTCAACCTCAATGCTGGTTCAATATTCTTAAGTCGATTTCTTTTAACACTTTTTATGTTACAAAGTGTAGAAAATGTTTGCTCACACAAATAAGTTGTACAAAAAGGGACAAGATGTTTAAGTGCTTCGTTAGCTAAATCTTTGAATTCAGACTGGACAAGAAACCAAAAATGACATAAATCATTTTCTTCTTTGTAGATAACTTTCCAAGTCCCACTGCAAGATAACTCTACTAATTCATCTTGCTTACCTTCAGAGAGGCTTGAAAGACTAGCAATATCTCTTTTTTTAAATGGGTATCTCATCCAGTCATTATTGGTATCTGGTTCAGGGAAGTACTTTCTCAATGCATTTGACAAATCTATCATGTGTTCAACAATTATGTCTTGGACTTCAGAGGGAAGACTTTCTTCAGATGTCGTTGGAAAATGTTGTAAAACAAACAGGCAAGGCAGTGTAGGACTTTTTTGCAAACTCGACCTGCCCACAGTTTCAGCTTTTCTTCGATTTTTTCTTTTACAAGGAATACATTGATATCAGCTCCTTGTAGCTTCAAGTTTAAAGCATTCAAATGGGTAAATATATCAGCCAAATACGCAATTTTGCAGAGCCAAGAGAAGTCATTAAGCTTTTCTCGTAGAGTAAATTTTTCATGTTTTGTTTCCAAGAAAAATAATCTCACTTCATCAGCAAGTTCGAAAAAACGCGTGAGAACGTTTCCTCGAGAAAGCCAGCGCACCTCTGTGTGTAAAAACAGCTGTTCGTGGTCACTTCCCATTTCCTGACAAAGCAAGGTAAAAAAGCGCGAGTTCAAGGGTCGTGACTTTATGTAGTTAACAATTTTAATAAGTTCATCAAATACAGTTTTCAATTCTAGTGACATTTTTTTACTGCTAGTGCCTCCCGATGTATTGAGCAGTGAGTCCATTTGACATTTGGAGCAACTCGCATCACTCGAGCCATCAATCCCGTTTTATAACCAGCCATTGCTCCAGCTCCGTCAGTAGCCAATCCGACACACTTATTCCAATCTAGTTCATGTTCCTTAACAAAATAATCAAGGGCTTCGAACACATCATTTGAGTTGTTATGAAGAACCTCTTTACAAAACAACAGGTCTTTAAAGACACGTTTTTCGTATTCGTAACGAACAAAAGCTAACAAGTGAGATTTGTCCGTTAAATCTGTACTCTCGTCTAATTGTAACGCATACATTTTGGTGGTTTTCAAACGTGTAACTAATTGAAAATGCACGTTATCTGACATATCATCGATCCTTCTTTTAACTGAGTCATTGGATAAAGAAATCGAACCCATTTCTTTGACCGCAGAATCACCCAGCATTATGCTGCACATAGTTTTGGCAGCAGGCATAATTAGCTCTTCTCCGATGTTAAAAGGCTTTCCCGATTTAGCAATCAACAAGGAAACGGCATATGATGCCATGGTCGCCTTTTCATTTGCAGTGCCTGTTGCAATTTCTTCAATTTGAGTTTTGGATTTTTTCAACTTATTGCTTTCTATTTTAAAGAATTCTATAGACTTACCCAACAACTCGTATTGCTTTGTTTCTAAATGCCTACGCAGCTTAGCAGGTTTCGTAGATTCATTAGACAGAATTTCAAAGCACACTACACATTGCGGTTTTTGTTCACTGTCTGTACCAGCCTGAACAAATCCAAAATTTAAATATTCATCACAATACTTGCGCTTTTTAGCTTTGCTTACACTGGCACTGGATTTTGAACACGATGGAGTAGCAAGGTCAGGAGGGCTCCCGTCAGGCATTGCCTCTTCATTCGTACGTTTAACTGTGCCTGTTTTTAACCAACAATCCATTACTGATTACTTGACGTTTTCACTAAACACAATGTAATACAACCAACGGAACTAATGTACTAAAGAAAAAAACCTTCGCAACACTACACTGCAATGAATTTACCACGGCAACGAGTCAAAGAAACATAGAGTGACAATATATGCGAGAGTATTTTTGAGGTTAAGAAGCACTGTTGATGTTTTGTTTGGTTGCCAAGACGCTCATGCGCAATTCGCATCCCCCTTCCCTTTCAGCGCTCAATCTGTACAGTCACTACAGTCAATATTCGGACTTTGAAAAATATTTCTAAATCCGCCAGGATGTAAAAGTTGGAAACACCGGATGTAAATCGGACGCGCTCTTGAATCAAGTTCGGTTTAGCCTAGTCAATTAATTGTAAAAAATGTTAGTCCGGTAAATTTCTGATGTATTCTGCACCTACAGTTGTTTACTTTAAAATAACAAATTGTGTATTTTAAGTTAAATAATACAAAACCCATTCATTATAAGGAAGTAATGAAGATAAATATTTTATTGTGTAGTGAGGGGAAAAGTGCAGGGACAATTAATGAAATAGAGGGGAAAAAAGGGGAAATTTTGATCATGGCGAGGGGAACTTTTCGTCGTAAAGTGGAAACACTGCTACAGTGTGTCAACTGAAAGAGTGAAAGTCACTGCTACAAACTGTCCTCACTACCAACTAACTAATTGTAGTTATATATCTATGCTATTTATCTACTCCAGCTACATGTTGTGGTTGAATTTAACTTATTTTCTACTTTTTAGCAAGCTAGCACCGTGGACCCCTGATACAAGCTCGCGGACCCCCAGGGGTCCGCGGACCCCACTTTGAGAAACTCTGGCCTAACCTACCTGAGAACCTAACTTATCCTTACCTAAATTAACCTAACTTAACCTACAATGCTATGAACGACACCAAATTTCTAGGGGCCGATTAGAAGCTGCGATGAAAACCTCCTCAGGTTAGAAGGAAGTGTATTGGTTGTGTATGGACTGTTTTTTCAAGAAACATCAATGTGTAAAAAAGTAAAGAAGGTCTAAAATGTAATATCCAGAGAAATGTAAAATAAAGCATGTTCATAAAACTTTTTAAGTGTTTATTTAGCCATAGGTAACCATTTGCAAAATCTAACTAATTTTTATGTAAAACTACTGGAACATAACCTAACCTAACAAATTACCAACCAAAATGTATCCAACATAACCTATCTATAACATCATCTTATTGAACCTGTTGATTTAGAGGACGATAACGACAAAAACAATGACGAAAACGACGACGAAGTTAACGATGACCACGACAATGACAAAAACGACGACGAATTTAACGATGACCACGACAACGACGACGACTTGACGACAAAGACAACGACTATCCGCACTCTTTGACTCTTTGTAAAATTACTTCTTTAATCCCTCCACAAACGGCATAAACTATGTAGTAACAATGTAATAATATATAAAATGATTCTAAATTATACTACTATAGTTTCTAAGCTACATTGAAAGTTCGTCCTCACTGAACGAAAAAAGATAGGCCTAAAAATAGATTAAAAACTGTGTTTGAAGTTAAAACCTGCTATACACATTTTAGTGATGAAATGTAATTATTTTAAATAACTAGTAAAACTTAGGCACGTCATAATTATTATTATTTTTTATTTGTAAAGGTGATTAAAGCTGCTCTATACACCACGAGTTTTACTTTATTTAATTGTTTTGTAAATTATTAATAACAGGTATTTTTTTGTTTATATTTGACTAGTCTAAAACAAAACGACAACTTGTAAAACAATTGTTGCAACATCGTACGAAGGATTTACTTGAGTAGTATATAGTGCACCCTCTTACTGGATACATTGTAAATTATTCTTTACCCTCAAATGGTATGGTGAGCCAGGAGAACACAGATGGTACGGTGGGGTCGTCACGTACCCCAACTTGTTTTTAAAGGTTTGAGTTGCTATGGTATAAGTGCCCCTTTACTGATCAATAAGAACAGAATTCTAATAAAATTTTTTATTCTTTATAAAATACATTTTCAAATAAAACTTTTCATTAAAACACAACATAAACTTCAAGTAAATGAAAACGTCTAATAACACTTGCTGATCACAAAAGAATCCTCACTAGAAATAGCTATTTATTTGCTATTTACTTACACTAGTTTCTACTATAGGTGATTATTATAGTTTTAAAAAAAGTAGGAAACTTTCACAATAGAAACAAAATATAAAACTTACACTAAATTTGTTCATCAAAATGTAGTCTAAAATCAGTCTCTTGAATAATAATGAATTGGTCTCAATTATTATTGCAATAGTGAACAGCTTTTAGATGACTCGAACAAATAGATCTTTTGCATGTAGTACGACATTTTTCGTTTTCTTATCTGCCCTACAAGGGCAAAAATCGCACCTTCTGGTTTTCTGAGGTGGTTCAGACGATGATGTATGTGTCTCATCACCAAGACTCAGTATTCCTCTCATTTCTGCTCAGAGCTCTCTGAGCAGTCTTGTATTATGCACTCGTATTGTCATGTGTATGTCTGTAAGCGCATGAGCCAATGATTTCAAGTAATTAGCTCGACTATATATGTTTCCTTTCAAGGGGATATGACTGTTTATTCCAGCTATGTCAAGGGCACTATAAAAGTATCTCATGGGCCAGCGTCTAGTCCCCACAGGTATTCCTTTAGTTGAAATCATTGAGAGGGGTATCTCTTTTATGTTTTTTCTTAAAATTCCAACTATGGTGAACTATGGTGTATGGTTCTTAAAGTTCTTCTGCAAGCTCATATGAGCAAAACCAATTAGCTACAGTGACGTTGTGATTACTGTTTTTTAATTTCTCAGTCTCTTTCATTCCATACTGGGTTGGCACCAGTAAATCATATTTTTTCGTTTTATGGTAGGTCCATTTTTCGCAATATAAGGGATTCCAAACATGAAATAAAACATTTGAGCGTCACACAAGGATAGACTACATATTTCAAACCATATTTGTCAGGTTTTGCTGGAAGGTACCTTGAAGGTGCATTTTCCCCTAATATTCGGTAGGGTTTTGTCGACATTAACATACTCTGAAGGAGTGTTGTTGTTCTGGCAAATTTTAAAAAAAGTACTCCAAAATTCCGAAAGCAGCAAATTTGTCATTTTGTTTCCTTTCATCACAAGTATTTTTTGTATCGAATCTTAGTGCACGTAACAAAAACTTCAGTCGAATTTGAGACACAACACAATGAAATATTGGAGGACCGAACGTTCGGGAGTATATATAATTTAGATTCAGTTTCCTCAACACTCCGCAAAAGTACATTAGACCAAACAATTTCTTGAATGTCTCTAGGTCCTATAAATGAGTATTCCATCCTAGAATATTTTTCCTTCAGGTGTGTTATCTCCTCGTTCATATAAAGCATAACATTTTCTATCATAGTGTCAGTAATGAGAACTGAAAAAAAACCTTAGCTCCTGGGAAATGAGTAATGAATGTTTTTAGCGGTAATGCATAGCGCTTGAAGATAATGTTAACCCATGCGCATTGCATTTAAAAGCATCCTGGGGTTGGCGCTAACACCCCACCGTACTATTTGAGGGTTTAGATCTATTACATCAAAACTATATAAGTTTATAACAGTCAAAATACCAGTTTCAACAAACACTGGCTGCAATGTTCTAATTTATCTGTGTTAATATTATCAAAGCTTTTTTCTGAAGAATTAAAATTTTGTGTATTCCTATTCCATTTCCCCAAATAAGAAGTTCATATCTTATAATACTTTCAAAGAAAGCAAATTATGCCATTTTTAAAATTTAAAAGTTACTTGACTCTTAAGATGGAGAGAAATGGACTAATAAATAAATCACCCTTGACAACCCATAATCTATATGCACTGACCAGGAGAGCTTACTATACATTTGTATGCCAACCAAAGTTACAACTTTTTCATTTGCAAGCTTATAACTATGTTTATATTTATTTTGTTAAGTGACTAAAAGTTTGTTTAGTTTTTCTTCATTTAAAAATTATTTATTTATCTCAAACCAGTCATTTCCTTAGTTTAAAACATTAGATACTATAAATTATCCAATTGAATAATGTCTTTATGACTTTACAAGTAAAGAATTGTCGTCTGCATAAATTGTTGAGAAACATGAAAGATTTAAACTTAAATCATTAATTATAATAACAAATAATATTGGGACCAAAATCGAACCCTGTGGAACGCCAAGAGTAGTATTGATTATTTTTTAATGTCTGCCATCTATATCTACAAAACTGTTTCCGGTCTCTCAAACATGACTGAAAAATTGCTAATTCTTTGCCACAAAACTCATAAAATTTTATCTTTCTCAACATATTAAACTGATTAAATATCAGTTCTAACAGTAAAATGCCCTACTCAAATCACATAATATGATTAGAGCAGGACATTTTTCTTCTAGTTTTGTTAGTAGATTTTTACTAGACTATCTACAACTTTTGTAGTGGATATCCCACATCTATATCCAAACTGGCTGTCACTAAACAAATTTAAACCCTCAAAATGAGTACATACTTGCCACTTTAGAATTTTTTTCCATAATTTTTGCCAGTTATTTATGAACTGTGTGTAATTTCTCACTCAATTCAGAAAAAATGAGTTGTGTAAATATGATTTTTAGTTATAATACAAGTCTTCTGTGAATGAATTGACTTATTTTTAAATAATTTCAAAGTTTTAAATTCCTCCCATTTATTAGTTTAAAGAGTTAATAAGCCTTTCACGATAATAAGATGTGATATTAAATAATGGACAAAAAACACATATTCTTATATTATAACATCATCACAAATTTACATTTTCTAAAAATCGGAATATCTTAATTTTTAATTTAGTATTGGAATTTTTAAAACTCTTAGTTTGGATAAATAAAGAAAAGCATTAATTTCTACAAAATTGTTTTCAAAGTCTAGAGATTTGTTTTTTTTTTACATCAAAAAACTTTGATTACAAAAAATATTTAGGATGAGTGCACTGTATATCAAATTAATTTCCTAAAGACAAAACCATTGGTACTTGAATTTCTAGAGAAGTCCTTAACTTGAAGTAGGTAAGATATTGGAACTTAATTTCCCTCCTGCTTAAATTTTAAGTGTTAAAAACCAGTGCAGCAGATTCAATAGTGTTTTTCATTCTAACAGTTACCATACCTACTTTGTCACTTCTGTCAGCAGTGCAATTTATACATAACTAGCTGATGTACCCGTTCTTCGCACGGGAAAACTGCGTGTAATTTGAGAAACTTAATTTTAATTACTATGTTTGTGTTTGCCCGTTAGTTTACCATTTGTTGACAGTGGCTATCCAGTTTCGCCACGGAGAGGCCGGCAAACATGGAGAACATATTATTTACATATTTACAATATTTACAATAACATTTTCACATGTTTACTGCAAGACTTCTCTGTAGACTATATTGGCAGTTTGACCCTCAGGTTGAAGGACAAACAAACTGTCAGGTGAACTCACTCTGGAGCAGGCAACATAAAGCTGACCGTGGGAGAAACAGTCATTTCGCAAATCCACACCAGTTACTTTTAAAGTTTGGCCTTGAGCTTTATTGATTGTCATGGCAAATCAAACTTTAATTGGGAACTGTAGGCGTTTAAATTCAAAGTGATAGTCTGATGGAATTAAGGGTATTCGCGGAATAAAAACAGTTTCCCCCTGGCCTACTCCTGACATTACTGTATCCTCTATGACGTGATTATAGAGTGTCTTCACCTGGAGCCTTGTGCCGTTACATAGTTTGGGGGTACTGATGTTTCGGAGCAGCATGATTGGTACACCCACCTTAAGGCTTAGACTGTGAGGTGGGATTCCTGGTGGATCCAGAGTATTGAGAAACTCTACGGGGTAGTGAACTGTGTTCTCCATCTCTACTACACAATCAACTGACTCGTACGTCATCTCCTTCCCCGGCATTTCCGCTAAAAGAATGTTGTTGATTAGCCTTGCAGACTTATTCGTAGGAGTAAGAATCGCTCTTTCTCTCAGCCATGACGGATCAACGAAGTTCATGTTTTTCAATCTTGGGTATATGTGTTTAGTTAGGTCTGCAACTTTCTGAACTACAGTGCATAGGCTAGCTTGAATTTTAATTTTGCCATCGTTCTCCTCTAACTGACCATTTCCTATTTTCAAAAGCAGGTTTGAAAATATGGCCATTTCTGAATGCTTCATCAACTGAATTCTCATATTTTCTTTTTTTTTAAGTTAGAACGTTTATTTTAGGCCATAGGTACGATGACTTTATACATGCCTTAACCTCATTGGCGCGAGTTCCTCTAGGGACGATAGGTAAGGTTTGTCTAAAATCTCCGGCTAAGAGTACAGTCACCCCACCCATCAAACGATTATTATTCTTTAGATCTTTTAACGTTCGATCAAGTGCCTCCAACCCTCGCTTGTAGACCATGGTGATTTCGTCCCAAACTATCAGCTTGCAAATTCTCAAGACGTGAGCCATGTCGCTTTACTTTGAAATATTGCAAAGTGGCGCTTCATGGTGGTTGAGGTCCAAAGGCAGCTTGAAGGTGGAATGCGCTGTTTTCCCCCCAGCAAGTAAAGTAGTAGCGATTCCTGACGAAGCAACAGCTATTGCTACTTGTTTGTCCTTTCTGATTGTAGTCAACAGTAAGTTAATGAGGAACGTTTTCCCGGTGCCTCCAGGAGCGTCCAAGAAAAATAATTTTCCTAACTCAGAATGTACATTGGTCATCAAAATTTTATAGACTTCCTGTTGTTCTGAGTTGAGTTTGGACTCGTTTTCCTGGACCATCTCTGATAATTTGGCTACGTCATAGGAAACCTCCCTTAGTAACTCACGATTGGCTATATCAATATTGTGGGCTCGTGATGGAGTGGGCATACCGTATTGCTGCAGATGATGACCAGGCATAGCAAAGACCAAATCATCAAGTACGATTAAGGCCCTGTTATATACGATAGCTATATCGGGTAGCTCTCCTTCTTGAAGGTCTCTCTGTATGTTACTTTTTATATCTTCCGACATGCTGTCTTTGAAGTTCTCTCAGAGGTTGAGAGGATCAGCTACCTGACAGAACACTAACAATACTGAAAAAAGATGACGAATCTTGCTGGGAGACTCTGAGATCACAGCCTCCTCCAGAGTTTGATGCCATTGATTGTCATCCTCAAGTAGTCCCAGTGCTCTGCAGGCTAATTGAAAAGATGGATGTACAACGTCGGTAACATTTTTTAGAGCATTGAAGCACGTGGGGCCCCGAACTTCATGGAGTAACATACGTAAATAGTAACAATCAATTTTCAGAGGATGCACGGTGTAAACTCTACCTAAAACATGATCTTCTTTTACTCCACGATGGCCTGGGACACTTTTGCCTTGGACCCTTCTGGAGAATCTATTATTTTTCCACACATAATACGCTGGAACCTCACTGTACAAAAGGGTCCGAGCAAAGGAATCTGTCTTACAGAGATCAAAAAATGCCATTAGAGTTGTGTTTGGTGGGTTCTTGGCCTTATCTTCAACGTCGTTAGCAGTGAAGTAGACTCTTTGGCCATTTTCTAGGTGGACTGAAAGATGCATGACAGGTGGATATCTCTCATGTATAGGAAAACAGAATATCCGCCATGCTGCCTCTGAAGAACTGATGTGCGACCCGACTCGTACCACGATATCTCATCAAACTCATTCTGGAGAGCAAACGCTGCCTGATCACTGCACTTGTTCAAGTACTTACATATATACTTAATCGATTTTACTGAGTTACATAGCTCGACGTTAATATGAGCTTCAAAAGTACGTGATAGCACAGGATTATAAGGCACCACCCATCTGTTGTCTATTTCAGTATCTTTAACTTTCACTGTAAAGCCACCGTCATTTGGAGAGCTTCGGAGATACTGTGGGTAACCGTCATCAGCAGTATGTGTGTCCTTCGAGAAAGGGCGAGGGTATCGCTTGCTGCAAGAACCATTTACCATACAGGGAGAGTTTCGGTTTAGGACTCCACAGGGTCCATGTATCATCGTAGACTTGACTATTTCATGGAGGATGGGATCAACGTCTGGGTCCGGTATTTCAGCGCTGATGACACTATCAGTTTTGCTTGGTGTGATTCTGTGAGTTAGAGTGATTATTTGTTAAAAGACTGTGAAGGAGCTCTGGCGGGGACGGAGGAGAAGGAAGGTGGACCTTTCCATGTGCACAACACAGGCCGGGGCTCTCATTTTTCCATTTCTTAGCTTTGCACCACTTACTTGTAGTCATAGGTCCTATGGTAAGTGTCTTATCTTTGTCGTATTCTGTGTTACAATTATATTTAAATCCTGTCATAGACCAGTTCTCATGGTGCTGTACTTTTTTACAGCTGCTCGATTTACATCAAGATTTTTTTCATTGTATTTTTTGACGGCCAAGCAGTGTATTTCAGGTTTCTTTCCAGTATATGTTTTTACCGCTGCTCGATTTACATCAGGATGTTTTTCATTGTATTTTTTGACGGCCAAGCGGTGTATTTCAGGTTTCTTTCCAGTATATTTTTTTACCGCTGCTCGATTTACATCATTATGTTCTTCATTGTATTTTTCGACGGCCAAGCGGTGTATTTCAGGTTTCTTTCCAGTATATTTTTTACCGCTGCTCGATTTACATCAGGATGTTTTTCATTGTATTT
>JAGFPH010007527.1:39502-52159 GCA_018207615.1 Philaenus spumarius | reverse complement strand
ACCGCTGCTCGATTTACATCAGGATGTTTTTCATTGTATTTTTTGACAGTCTCTCTGTTTGCTTTTCTGCGATTATTATTGGAAAACCTCTTTCGTCTTTGTTTACCTCGTTTCGTCATATTCTCAGGAGATTCTACAGTACAGTGATCCGATTCAATAGTGACAGAGGATCCACACGATTCTACTTGAGACATAGATTGAGATTTGTGAACATCTGTGTCTAGGTTGTGGAAAGATTCCTGGATTGCCTCAATATTGTGTGTATTGCCAGATTTCAGGGGGATGACGTTTTCGTTCTATGGTAATTCAAGGACAGTAGGATCTAGAGGAATAAGAACATCAAAATGGCCTCTTATAAGCCCCCCAATAAACCTCAACCTTTTGATTCCCTGAGTAGGCTCAACATAACTGTAAAAAAGAGTACCGTCTCTGTAAACCTGTATTTCATAAGAAAATATCTCAGAGGCTGCTTGGATTTCACAAGACGTCCCAAATGTGTACGGTTTGCTCATTTCAGCCACATATCCTGCTTTAGTTTTATAAATGTCGCCTGTTTCAGTTAAAGTGAATGGCTTAAACCTACGCCAGTTGTTGGAAACGTGTTGCACGACACTGGTCCGCACTTGAAACCCCAGCGAGTCAGTGCCGCGCAACGCCAGGGCCAAAGAATAGAATAGGCACTGGCCGTCAGGATTGACAGTGAGAACACGGTGCGGAATACGCACTCCGTCCACGGTTATCACTTCTATTTCCATCGTCGGTTGAATGAAACTCAAAATCAACGATAACTTTGTATAAATAAAAATAAATTAATGAAAAACTCTGTATAAAAATAATAGTAGTCCTATTCAAAAAATAATAATACTACAGCATGAGCAACAGTAGATGGAAACAGCAGGGCAACCAAGGTCAATGTAGGCTAGTAATAACCCCTAAAACACGAAGTGATGGGTTCAGATGTGCCGTGTAGGCCGAAGTAGTCGAAGTGTGTAGTACGGTAGTGGAAAGTTGTTCTACGATCCACTAATAACATGACAATCGCAGAAAGAAGAACTGTGTTGTCTACGTAAATGGCAAATAAGGCAACAGACAGTGGGTGCAGTTGTTAACAGTCTAACCTCGGCAAGCACCAAGCAGTGCGGGCAATACTACGGCCCGAGCCTGTCTGAACTCGAGGGGTGGCTTCCCCCACCACTCATCAGCAAGAACACGAGGTCGAGCGGTGGGAGAGGCAGCCCCCAATCCGAGCCACTCGCTGCATCTGGTGTGATTAAGTGATGTTGATAATTGGATGAAATAGATAATCGGATTAATCAGGTTCGAGTGATTTCAATAATCGGATTATTCATTCGAATTCGATATCTGCGCAGAATGGTTGTACGCATCCGAATCGAATTCAGATTGTTTAAAAAAACTTACACTCTGACGTTTATTATCAAGGAAAAGGGAAAGTTTTAAAATGCAATACAGCCACACCCTACAACCCTGAGTAAACAATTTAAAGTGTTTAAACAGAACCCCCTTTTATAGAACTACTTAACTGTTACTTGTCCTTGAGACGTGCCCAGAAAATGTGTTAACAGTTTGGGTTAGAAAGACAAATAATTTATATATTTATTATGTTACTTACTAACAAAACTAAAAACTAACTTCTTTTATAAAGTTGGTAACCTTTCAATATTTATTTTTTTAACCCCTATTTTTGTAGGAAAACAACCTAAAAATTAGTTTTTTGAGCTTTGCAAAAATACGCTCAAAATACTTTGGAAAAAATTTAAAAAAATGTATGTATTCTTTTTAAATTATATTTCTGTAAACTACTATCTAACATGAAAAAGCTGCTTTAGAGGAAGCTACATACTAAATTTCATTCCAATTCGAGGGATTTTTAGTAAGTTTGACTACTGAACCCCCTAAAATTTAAAATTTTTTAACCCTTTCTTAGCGATCACCTACGGCCTAGAGGAACCTACATACCAAATTTCATTCCAATTCATTCTTATAGAGATTTTTAGTAATTTTGACTCCCCGAACCCCCTAAAATTTAAATATTTTAACCATTTCTTAGTGAGCATCTACGGCCCTAGAGGAAGCTACATACCAAATTTCATTCCAATCCGATCGGTAGTTTTCAAGAAATCGTGGATTTAATAACTTTAATACCCCCAAACCCCCCTAAAATTTCGAATTTTTTAACCATTTTTTAGAGAGCATCTATGGCCCTAGAGGGAGCTACGTACCAAATGTCATTCTAATCCGTTCGGTAGTTTTGAAGAAATCGTGATTTATTTACTTTAATCCCCCTAAACCACCCTAAAATTTCGAAATTTTTCAAACCCTTTCTTAGTTAGCACTTATGGCCCTAGAGGAAGCTACATACCAAATTTAATTCCGATCCGTTCGGTAGTTTTGAAGAAATCGTGATTTAATAACTTTGATCCCCAAACCCCATTAAAATTTCGAATTTTTTCAAACCATTTCTTAGTGAGCACCTATGGCCCTAGAGTAAGCTACATACCAAATTTCATTCCGATCCGTTCGGTAGTTTTGAAGAAATAGTGATTTAATAACTTTGATCCCCCCAAACCCCCCTAAAATTTCTAATTTTTCAAACCCTTTTTTAGTGAGCACCTATGGCCCTAGAGGAAGCTACTTACCAAATTTCATTCCAATCCAATCGGTGGTTTTGAATAAATCGTGGTTTAATAACTTTAATTCCCCCAAACCCCCCTAAAATTTCGAATTTTTTCAAACCCTTTCTTAGTGAGCACTTGTGGCCCTAGAGGAGCTACATACCAAATTTCATTTCAATCCGTTCGGTAGTTTTAAAGAAAACGTGATTTAATAACTTTAATCCCCCCGTAAAATTTCTAATTTTTCAAACCCTTTCTTAGTGAGCACCTATGGCCCTAGAGAAAGCTATATACCAAATTTAGTTCCAATCCGTTCAGTAGTTTTTTAGAAATCGTGATGAGTGAGTCAGTGGGTTTTCACTTTTATGTATATAGATGTTCAAAAGGTCCCTTTAATTGTTGAATGTTTGAACATTGAAGTCCCATTAGAACTGACATTTGAATTTGTTAACCCCTCCCCCTCCCTAAGCCCCCAAAATTCACAGAGGGTCAGATATGTCCAAAAATGTATCCTGTTATGCAACACAAGATACATTATTTTTTTATTGTTATTTTGTCCTGTTATTCCTGTTAACTTATTTTCAGTAACATAAAATAATGAAGATTGTTAAAGGGACTTCATGAACGCTCTGAATATCTAGATTCGTTTATCAAAAGTTGAACTATAAGAAATTTGGGTGATTTTTAAGGATCTTTGAAAGCAAATTTAGAACTTATTGAAATTTAAGGCAATGTCATTTCTATTTTTCAGATCTTTATCTTTGTAACAACATATTGTTATTTAGGTAGTTATGAAAAGTTCTGCTAACTAATAACAATATTGTTCAGTCCAGGGGCGCAGTAAGAAGTTTTTTTTTGGAGGGGGATAGTTAAAAAGTTATAAGTAAAAACAAGAGTCATATGTTAAATATTGGAGTATACTCAGTTGAAACGTTTTTAATGAGTGATTACTGATAATATAAAATATTTCATAGCAGACCAATAGATTAATTAAAAATAATATTAACAATTTAATTTAAACCTATAACTGTTTATGCTAATTTTTTACAATGCCTGAATGCCAAGCCATTTCGGTGTGTGTTGCAAGCATTTTTTCAAAATTCGCCAAATATAGTAATTATACCCCCAATCCAAAAGTTTTTCATAGCTTTTTTTCTAGAGAAAGGTTCAAACAATGAATGCATTACAGGAAATAATTGATTGATGTAAAATTTTCAAAGTTATTAGCTCAAGAAACAAAAAATGTTGAGTATCGGAAGAAAATAGTTCAACTTTAGGCCTACATAAAAAATTAGTAAACATTTTTTTCAAAATTTACAAAAGTTTTGTAATTTAGTTCTAACTAGAAGTGTAAAAATATATATAACTTTCAATTTTTTCTTCTTCAAAACACCATTTTTTATGTTCCTACTACAAGACTGCTAACAAAACTAGGCCTAGTTAGGAATAGGGGAGACCGGGGAAATGGCGATAACTTAAGGTTTGGTGTCAAATTACACAGTCATAAAAACTGATGACAAAAATAACTCATGCTACATAAAATATAATCTTTTGTCTTTTGAATCCCCTTGGTAAAAATATTTTAAAATGACATCTTTACATAGAAAAACATATTAAACATTAAATTACACTTGTTAAATATCACACCATAGGCTAGGTATACTAAAACGAGTGTTGATTCTGGTGTCCCTGAATAAATAATAAAGTACATGTAGATTTAAACAAATTTTTATTTACCCAGTTTTAAATGTTTGTTGGATTTAACAAGCAAAGTGGAAGAAACAGTCTTTTGGTTATCACTAGCAAACCTAGCAACGTAACGAAGCCAATCCAAGCGTGGTAATTTGACCTTCCCACGTGGTAGGTATCAGATCACCAAACAGATTCTATATTCAAACACAATAAGCAAAAATGTGACGTTCGGCATTACCCGGGTGATCGCCATTTCCCCAGTCTCCCCTATATGCATTGCTCAAAACTGAAATATTATTATAACTAAGTGTAGAGAATAAATCATAGAATTGAACTCTATACTTGAAAATTCTCATTTTATAAAGTTATTTCACTTTGTTTTACTTGTTTCATAAATTATACCAAACTAAAAAAGTTCTCACGGGCGAAATCTATACATATCCTGTCTCTGTCTAGACTATGGGAACACGCATAAAAGACCGTGGGAACAGCGCCTGTTGATTTCAACAAATGTCTGTATTTTCCAGGACTATGTAGGTTAGAGACGTTAGAGTCTTCTCTTCAAATCGATATAAATACCACTATACAAATACATCGAATTAAATTATGCTTTCTCATTGGTTGAAAACTGGACAATTGCAAGGGTTTACAGAAAACTTTATGTTTTCGAAACTATAAGAGTGACGACTGGTTGGAAGGCAGTTATAAAGAATTAAAATCTTGACGAATCCAAAAGTACGACCCCTTCTCACAATGACAAAAGTAGGGTCTACAGTGAATAAACCTGTCTATATTTTTTATTTTACCAAAAATAACTTCTTTCCTTTATTTTCGATATTACTCGTTGAGGCAATAGATTGAGATCTAGTGCTTCCACCGTTTGATAATTCCTTAATCATCCAATTATCCGTTTTGAATGAAGTTGCATTTTTTTTAATGGCATTTTTTAATGGCTAGAGCGAAAACTATTCGATCGATTTCGAACAAATTTTCACCAGACATGTCATTTAGGCCTGTATAGATGCGCGAAAAAAGGTTTAGACAAATTTTGAAAAACAACTCCTTTATGGCCAAAAAACCCCAAAAATCAGTTATTATTATTAGCTAAACGAGAATTTTTAGAAAAATGCGGTTTTTTGCAGATGGTAGGGTACATTAAAGACTACAAATAAGCCAAATTTGATCAAAATCGTTAGAGCTTTTTTTTATAAAAAAAATAATAACAGATTTTTTAGGGTTTTTTGGCCAAAATGGGGGTTGTTTTTCTATTTTTTTTTCTTCAAAACCGCTTTTCGTGCATCTATACAGGCCTAAATGACATGTCTGGTGCAAATTTGTTCGAAATCGATCGAATAGTTTTCGTTCTAGCTTTGTATACATACAGACAGACATTTTGTAAAAATCACTTTTTGGACTCAGTGGATCCCAAAACGGATATTTCCACAAAAATCTCAACATCGATTTTTTTTGCGATCACTAGTATAGTGAGAAAGTAAAATAAACGGCACCAGGAACTGGCACATACTTTCTCACAAACATATTTAAATTATTAAACAGATTCACTGTGACTTTTTTATTAAAGTTGGAAATTAACTAATAAATATTATTATTATTATCTAAAGAGAAAAATATTCGTTCGATTTCGAACAAATTTGCACCAAACACGTCAATTAGGTCTTTATAGATGCACGTAAAAAGGTTTTGACAAATTTTGAAAAACAACCCCCTTTATGGCCAAAAAAAAACCCCAAAATCAGTTATTATTACTATTATTAGCTAAACGAGAATTTTTAGAAAGATGAGTTTTTTTGCATATGGTAGTAGGGCACATTAAAGGCTACAAATAACACAAATTTTATCAAAATTGTTAGAGCCGTTTAAAAAAACTGATTTTTTTAGGTTTTTTGGCTAAAAAGGGGGTTGTTTTTTAAATTTTTTCAAAACGCTTTTTCGTGCATCTATACAGGCCTACTTGACATGTTTGGTGTAAATTTGGTTGAAATCGATCGAATAGTTTTCATTCTAGCTTTGTATACATACAGACATACAGACATACAGACAGACATTTTGTAAAAACCCCTTTTTTACTCAGGGGGTCCCAAAACGGATATTTCCACAAAAATCTCAACATCGATTTTTTTTGCGATCACTATACTTTCTCTATACTATAGTATAGTGAGAAAGTAAAATATTCTTAACATTACAAGAATGTAATGCAACGGATTATTTATAAATATATGCACTGCACTAAACAGCTGTGCTGAGCAGCTGGTCTAAACAGCTGCTGTACTATAATAGCTCCCTCTCTTTGTTACTCTTGTGATGTCCGGAAGGGTGCCTACAAGAGGGGGTTGAGCATTGCAAATTCTTGGGTGTTTTTTGAGAATCTTTGATGGGATGTTTTTTTAAAGAATAGCAATTTAAATATTTTTTATTTTATTTGAATTTTTATTTAGATCTGATTTGTTGGACATTTTTATCATGTTTAAGTAAAAAACTAAACTATTTTCGTAAACATAAAAACAGCTATTGTTTTAACAAACTTGTGGCAAATGTATTATAAAAGCGTAGATAAAGGCTAACACTATGTTAGGTTCTTGTAAATTTGTCTAACAATTTGTCACTGTACTGTATTTTTTAAATCATCACGCACAATACTCCTAATGAAGCGTAGGCCTAAACGAAATGTAGAATAGTTTATCTAATTTGTTACAGTATTTTTCAGTTGATCTAAAAAACTAATTACCGTACTTGGAAGCCTAAAGTAGAAGTATGCGTGTATCATGAATTAAGTGAAGGAGTGTGTTTGATTGTCAATCTATGGCTTAGGTTTTTTGTTTTGCTTTTTTAAGGTATGTTTTTATTAATAATAGTGACAAAAATGTGGAGGTTTTTATTAAAATTTAACCTTGTTCGTCCCTATTCTATTGACTTTAAACTTTTATTACAACATTTTGATATTGTATGGTGAGTTCAAACTTTGAAACTGAGGACGAGGTTAGTGTTTTAGGGTAAGCCTAGGCCTACATGAAAAATTACGAAATTAATAACATCAATATAATAAATTGCAATACATTTTTTGCTAATATCTTATAATAACACGATTTTAGCAGCAAAAATAAAACTGATTACTGTAATCTTATCAAAACCTATTGCAAGAACCTTTTTCAGAAATTATTAGAATCACCATTTTAAGAGCATTATTAGCGAATTTCCATAGGAAAAATGAGCTATTGCAGTGGCCCTTATGGTAAGACGCAAGGTCGGGAATAGCAAATGATTACCGATCATGGTCCCCAGAACACGTTTTGGGGTGTCATTAAAAATCATATATATATATATATATTATGTATATATGTATTCGCACACTAGCGGCCGCATTTTAAGTCCGATTTGATTCAAATTTGGTACACATGTTGGTTGTCTACGTCCCTCGAACAACTTCGCTAGCCAAAAAAATCCAACAATCGGAAGCAAGTTTTTTGACCGGAAGGCACTATTTTTGAGATTTTTCATACGAGAATTAATTAATTTTTTTTAGTTTTTTTCTACAAATATAAATGTAGGATGCTATTCTGCACATTTTGTTTTTTTATGCGACCTTATAGCTCTCAAAAATCGATCAAAAAGTAAAATACCATAAAAGTACCCGGTTCAAAGGCATTTGGTGGAATTTACCGCGGGGTTGGCGTGCGAAGCACGCAATTCTTTGTGTATTGAAACTACTCCCAGTACTTGGAATGGCGGGCGAGGCACGCAATGCTTTGTGCATTGAAGATACTCCCAATATGCGGAATGGCGTGCGATGCATTTTGCAGCTATTCAGCACCGTCGTGAGTAGACCTATTTCCCAAATTGTTGGTTGAAACCCTAAAACATATGCCTATAAACTTAATTTTGGAAATTTGCTCAACTCACGTCAGCGGTTCAGCTGCGTGGTCGAATTATTTTGATTTTTTACTGTTATTGATTTTTGACCTTAATCACTTTATGCCTTGTGCATACAAACATTTGTAAACTATATTATAAAAAGTAAAGTGTAAATCTTTTTACTCACCTGTAAAAAGGATTTAGCGAAATTAAAATGCTGCTAAAGGAAATCCCCCGCTGAACATTTGAGTTAATTTTAATTCAAACCTTATATTTTCGCCACTATTATTTGGGTATAAAATAGAAATAAAAAATAAATGCAGTAAAACCTCTTATATCCGGATCAATGTGGCGTCGGGGGCGATCCGGATATAAAAAAATCCGGATTTGAGAGAGGTTTTTTTTAATATGGGTAAATTGGTTGAAGTTAGGGATGGGTCGATTCTCGATACCGATTTTCGATACCACCGATACTTTAGCTTTGGTATCGGTATCGAGAATCGATAGCCGAAACTCGATACCGATTACCGATACCAAGAAATACTCAGTTGTCAGAACTGCCCGTTCTCGTATAGACTCCGTGAATTTAATCTCCGGTATTTGCAATCAAATTCTCTGTATTTTAACTCAATTCAGCATTTTACAATAAATATCAGTAGGGAAAATGTAAAACATTATTAATTTTATGTAAGTAGACATTTTCCCCAGTAAAATGTTTCAGGCAATTGTTTCCTTTTTAAGTAAACGCTTCTTGTTTTATTTTTATTCATGCGTAGGCCTAGGCTGTTATTTGTACACAAGAAGTCTAGAGTAGGCTCAAGGTCAAACACTTATTGATTCGTTTGTTATCGTGTCTATAGAATTAGGTGTCTACTGTGAAGAAAAATAACACATTTTATAGATCGGTAACAAAAGTATTTAAACTTTAAAGTAATAATTTTATTTGTTTGAAATCGGGTAAAACTTGTTGGGACTTACGTTACCCGTGATTTATGATTTTTATGGGAGTCCCGACGGAATTCCTTTGTTTTACTTTTTATTTAACCAAGCACTTAAAGACACAGTTAAACAAGTTGCAAAAGAAATCGAACGAACTGCCAAACAAACATCACGCATACAACAGAACTGACTACTACAGTATTACCAATGAATACAGAATACTTTACTATACTTTACTAAAGTATTCTGTATTCATTGGTATTACTATTTCCGGAGGGGTGAAGCTGTGAGATGGGTAGGCACATTGTTTGTAGTGTAGTGACCTTGGCCACCTCCCCTAGCGCTCGCTTTCTCCGAATTCGTGGAAACAATTCCCTACAGTCTAACTCAAAAACATCATTCTCTACTGCAGTATTTAGTCGAAAATATTCATTTTTGATAGATATATTTATTATTTTTTACTACGCCGTATATCGGAGGTTTCGGATATGAGAGGTTCGGATTAGAGAGGTTTTACTGTGTTTGGAACTGATATTTCCCATTTTTAATTTTGGACTTTTACATTTTTATAACAGGAATTGAGTTATGTGACACAAAATACATTCTTCACCTAAACAACAGATAAAAGAAACTCTGTAACTAAACTCAACGGGGTTGGGAAATACGGAGACTTATTAAGGGAGTTAATTAATTTGTATTTATGTTCTACAATCTGCGGATCTGCCATTTAAAACAATAAACCTTTTGATTGTAATTCTTGTACAATTGTGTCGTTAAATTTTACTTGGATACAATAATATATAGGCGAAATTAAATTAGGCCTACTTATTTTTTAGTGTGACCTTATCAGTCTGTACATTATACATTGCAATACATGGAAAATGTTCAATAACTTTTTTCGAATTTGGCTTGGTTTTAGTCGCAATCCGCCATTTTGTTTTTTTACAAAGCCGCTCTGTAACTCCAGAAATAGATAAGATATTGAGTTAAAATTTGGTATAAGCATTTTGTTTGTTTCGATTTACAAGTGTACTAAAACACCTAGAATTAATTTTTATAATTTTCAAAATGGCGGCCGTTACCATTTTTTAACTTGGTTTATCTTGAAAATCATTAACCTTTTAAAAAAATGTACAAGAGACAAAATATTTTTCTTTTACGACAGTCAAAATGTTTTTTTGTCGTTTCTGTAGGTCAAAGGATAACCTAGTTATAGGCAAAAACCTGAAAACAATAATAATTTCTTGGCAATTGTCTACATCTCAAATTAGCCTAAAAACCAACATATCTGAGCAATGGATCTTATTTATTAAAACTACAAGAATAAAAAAATGTTGGTATTAGGCTTAAAAGATGTTGTAGACAATAACCAAAAAATTATGTTTTGTTACTACACAAAACTTTCTGCATTTTGCATAGTATATCAAAAAGAAAAATATTTTTTCACTTGTACATTTTTTGTAAAGTTAACGGTTTTCAGGATAATCCACGTTAAAAATTTATAACAGCCGTAATTTTGAAAATTATTTTTTTAAAGCCTTTGTGTTCGTACACTTGTAAATCGTAACATACAAAATACTTGTACCATATTTTAATTCAATATCTAATTTATTTCTGGAGTTACGGAGAGTTTTTGTAAACAAACAAAATGGCGGATTGCGACTAAACAGCCGAATTCGAAAAACTTAACCTACTCAACATTTTTCAATTATTTCAATGGGGTATACAATACGATCCTGATCCTATAAAGCCATCTAAGGTGTTTGTGACATTCTGTATGTAAAATGAATACATAGGTACTATCCTAACCATTTTATTTTTAAAAATTTTTACGAATATAATTAATTACCTACATTAAATTTTATAATTTCGTACCGGTATCAACGGGATATGGACAGGCCTACGCACAATTTCGTCATGGTAATATCGTCTAGAATATTCTCCCTCCCATTCTCTAGAATAATCCTGATAAGCTAGGTAGAGAAGGCTACATGCGCGCGCATCACTCGGCTATTGTTGTTTCCAGAAGTTTCTCGGCGTTTCAAGAGATCGTTCGATTCGGTATATATAATCAAAGCAAGTCTGGAAGTGCTTCATAGTTTCATAATCATAGTGCAGGCAGGTTCTGAGTTCAACTGTTGCATTGCATTATTGCTTTCGTCTCGTGCGTTTCATACACACATACATCGTCTTTTAACTTAACGCATATTACAAGTGATTTTGAGACCTCGATTTTCAATTTTTCTCCGAGAAAGGTATGTGCATAACTAGTAATTAATAATATTGCAATATATTTTAAATAAATTAATATGATAATGTAGGCTAATACTTTGTAGAATCATTAAAATTAGAGGTAATCGTTTTCAATTATCTAATTTACTTCACTTTTTTATATTTCAATTTTTTGTTTGATAATGAATACCTACATCTATATTGGCTAATAATCATTAAAATTGCATGCATTTAAATGAAGATTATAATCTAATGGAGCAAGTTAACCTAGAACCATAATGTTTGTAACTTATTTGTTGCCTGCATAAAGTTTTATAACTAAGTTACTGTTTCAAAAGTAAAAAAAAAAACATTAACCATCAAATAAGTATTTTTATTTTCTTAAATTTAGTTGATAACTAATAACAATTTTAAAATTAGAACTAATTTATACTACAGTATTAGAGTGACATGAACGGAGTTATGACCTGTTAAGTTTTGTTTAAATAACTTTTAGTTACCTAGTTATGACCTGTTAAGTTTTGTTTAAATAACTTTTAGTTACCTACCGGTACATGAAAATAAAACCAGTTATGGCCTGTTATTTTTGTTTAAATAATTTTTTAAGAATCATGCATTTAAAATTATTTTATTTCTTCAGTAAAATGATTTTAATAAAATGAATTGTACATGCTGATACATAAATGTACTGAAATAAAAATAAAACAGTTTTATTATTATATATAAACTTCTGTTAAATAATCTTCATGTTCAAACTTTTCAGATGTCTTTGTATTCATACTTATTAGATGGCATGTTAAATGAGATGCAGCATCGCCCTACTATATTTGATCAACATTTTGGGCTGGGCATTCCTGCAGATGAGATGTCCTTATTGCCATTGACTACAGGGACATTATTGCCAATGCGTACTGGTTATTATAGGCCATATCATCGTCATTTGGAGCCTAAAGATAGCGGTGTATCAAACGTACTCATCACCAAAGATGGCTTCAAGGTACGCCTATCATATTTAAAAAAGTAGGCCTAATTTTCCCTCTTAATTAAATTTGTAGTAAATGTTTTTAACAATTTGTATTATGCTGCAAAAGTTTGAGGCCTACTATACAAATATTAAGATGATTAAATTATTTCTAAAACATGAAACTTTATTGTTAATGAACAGTCAATTGTGATCTGGAAGTTTATTTCCAATTCCTATATTTCTTGGTTACTAGTGCAGATGAGTTCGGCAGGCACAAATTTAGTATTCGACCCTATGGCAACAGTAATGCAATAATAATAGAATTTA
>JAGFPH010007527.1:23029-39402 GCA_018207615.1 Philaenus spumarius | reverse complement strand
GATTTCATTAATAATATCAACGTATTGACTTGTTAGGCGTAAATTAAGTGCTGTTACTTCTGAGTGTCAGTTCTCGGATCGGAGGAGAGTTGATCGGATCGGAGGAAAACGAAACGTATCACATATCGTATCACACTTAGACGCGGCAAATGCTCTTGATCTCATGTAGGTTTACACCATCCGTTTTTTCCTTCCTTTTCGTTACGATTCCATTTTCTTCTAAATACGACTCCGTTGTTCGAAGTGTTCTTTTTGTCATCCCGCAGTCTGTCCTTTAGTACCGCATGGATCGTCTTGAAAAATAAAATTCCTTCAAGATAACGAAAACGGATGAACGCAACTGGCAGGTGGCAACAACACTACTAGTGCCTAGCTGTTGTATGTTATCCTTCCTTCCTTCTTTCTGATGGACCCGGTCTCCTTTTCACCGGACGCTTGTTGCCGTAGCTTCCTTCCCGCAAAACGGATGGAAAACTTGAAGGAAACAAAACCAGCTTTATTCCAATTTGGTTTCAGGCGTTTTCATCAAGCTTAGGCTCGTATGTCTTTATTTAACTTATAAACAAAAAATAAATGTATAACAATAAATGTACGTTTTTTCTTGAATGTCTTTTTAATTTCTCCTGTTTTTATGTTAAAAAATCGGTATTTTTTTTAACTCTGTTCGGAATAGGCGGATTTTTGGAATGTGGGACTCTACTGTACATCATTGTTCACGATTCGATACATTGAATCAATCCGATGTGTATAACAAGGGCCCTAATGTATTTTGAATCGATGAAAATAAAAAAAGCAGAAATTCTAACTTTCAGTCTCAAGACTTGTATATCTTTCCACTTTAAGACTTGTATATCTTTCCACTTTGCAAACATATATAAATTAGTAACATCGATTAAGTTGTTTTGTATAATAGAGTCTTTAGTCACAGTATGTTTACCAGCATTCAACATTCAATAGTAGAATGTGCTTAGGTTGGCAGAACTACTCTATTTCTTAAAAAAAGGTTGTCGTCTACAAACATATCAGCTGCTGTATATAACTTCCCATTTTTAAAATATTTGTTTCTTTAATCAAAAGTAATCTTAATAATAGTTTTTCAAGTAAGCTATATTTCAAATGATTGTAGTACAGTAGACTCCCAATTATCCTAGATAATGGATGGCTTATCTTTCGTGGATAATCGAAATCATGGATAGTCCAAAAATAATCCAAACGCTTACATAATTAGGCTTTACTAAAGGTTTAGGTTTAATAACAACACTTTAAATAGAGTATTACGTATCTTTTAAAAATAAAAAAATTATGTACAGCAGTTTCAATTACCTCTATACAGTAGTCTGCATGTGAGATGAAGGGCCTTTACGCGCTAAACTTAACTTAAACTTAACTTAACTCGTCACTGTAACGCTTTTAATTTATTTTTTTATTTTTACTGTATTTTTTTTGCAATCATGGTTTAGCCGCAACTAGATAATCGGGCGTCTAATATATGTTAATGTTTATAAAAATGTATATAAGTATATAGCGTACTTGTTTCTCAGATTTGTCTATTTCATTTATGCTTTCTATCATATGCTATTAAAAGTTTGTTATGTTATATTTTTACCCGTAAAAGATTGCCTATTTTAAATTAAATATATATAAATTTTCCTGTACTGCCTTTTCGCAATGTTTAAAAACTCCTAATTAGCTCAAACAAAATTATTTAGTTCTAAATGACTACCACATTAAATACAAATATTGATTTTAATTTATGTACAATTTTATTACAGGCACTGGAAAATGCAACTGAACGGTCTATACCCATCACTCACACAAATCAACCTGCTCTGAAACAGAAATCTGTAGCCGATACTCCAGCTCAAGCTAAGAAAGAAGACAAAAAATAAAAATCTGTTAAACTATTAAGTTTCTAATCCATCTAACTAGTATGTTCTTTGTTATCACTCCTAGAGTAGTGTAAGACTGATAATTTAAGTGTTTTTTAATTTAATTTATTTTCAATGTAATTTATATTGTAATCATTCCTTTGAATAATTCTTTTTCACAAAATAAATCAAACAAAACAAATGACTTGTTGTGTTTATTGGATACCTTTCTTTGTTGAATGTTTGTCCCTGTGACTTATTCATTGTAACAGCAAATGCAGGAATAATTGGGAATTCTTTATACATATTTGTTTTCGCCATTCCGACTATTGATTTTATTACAATAATATTACGACTTACCGTCACAATAGTCTAATTTTCCTTTTCTTTCTACGGCCGTGACGGTAAGTCGTAATATTATTGGGAATTCTTTCTTTGAAATTTAAATGGCAAAATAGTGCCGGAATAAGTCATATTTATACCCGGAATCAAAATTCGCTTATTTAGTGTGATTCCTGTTGAAACTTTGCAATCAATAGCACTATTATGGAAACATTTGACACACATTCTTGTTCCAGTAACAATGCTTCTTTTGTATTTAAGTTTCTAATGAGAAGAACAATACAATTTCTTTTTAATTCTAACTTATGTGGTGGTAAACCACATACAGAGAATTCAAAAACTACAGGATCATTATTGATTTCATAATGACCATCACAAATTATTTTATCATAGCTCTGATAACTTTTCTTTTCACCTGGCATACTAATGACTATATTGTTATTTATTAAAGCGCAATCATGTTTTGGTGCTAAAACAACTGAATTTAAAATGTTTTTTATAACATAAGTATCATTTATTATATTATTGTGATCCCGACAAATTGCTGAGGTATTTCAAGAATATTTGCACCAAACTGTGGAAATTTCCTTGCTTGGTCATTACCAATTTATTTTAAAACTGTATTAGTGTTGTGTAAACAACAGGAATAATGGTTTATTCTCACAAAAATGCACAATAAAACAAATTATTAAATTAAATAACAGTCATTATTTATTAATCATTTACACTAAAAAAATCATTTATTTTTGTTTGCCTTGTACGATCTTTAGTTATAGTCTTTTCAACAGGCTGTTGGAGTTCAAAAATTAAACGTATTCCTTCTGTATCCTGTTTTTTTAAGAAATAATTTTTAAGTTGTATGACCTCCTTTGCAATTTCCTTACTTGTTAGATTTGTAGTTTCAGCCTCTGGAACATCATCATCGTTTTCATCAATTGTTTCATTCTCAGCAGAATCTTCCGGGTTAAAATCTGCAACAAGAGTCCTGATGTCGGTTGACTGGTCTTCAGTACAAAGTGAACCATCAATCAATTTGTATTCTTCAACGGATCCTCCAAATTGTTGAATTAAATTATCCAGCTCATTAACTTCAGTGTCACTATTGCTTTCACTAGTATTTTCACTGTTGTTATCGCTATTGACATACCCCGATTTAATGAAATAGTTTTTAACAGTATTGGATTTCACCTCTTTTAAAGCCGAGCATATCCACAAAACTGCATCTAAAACAACAATATTTTTACACAGTTCATCGGCCGACGTAATGTCCTCCATTTTCGATAAAATATGTCTGAGAACTCTTTGTCTGTAATAAACTTTAAAACAGTTTATGATTCCTTGATCTAGAGGTTGGCAACAGGAAGTGGTATTCGGGGGAAGGAACACTAATTTCACATTAGTTAATTTTATGTCGGGGTGCGATGTCGCATTATCTAGAAATAAAATAACATTCCTATTCTGCCGTCCCATTTTACGATCAAACGCCGTTAGCCATTCAGTCATTATATTTCTTGTCATCCATGCTCGTTTGTTTGAGTACCATTCTATACCCAAGCGATCCAAATGAATTCCTTTAAAACATCTAGGCTTTGCAGCTTTTCCTATGATTAATGGTTTTTTAAAATCACCTACCATATTTGTACAAAGCATTGCAGTAAGTCTTTTCTTTGAAATTTTACCCACCCCCCACCCCCGTACATTTTTCACCTTTTAAAGTCATTGTTTTACTAGGTAGAGCACGAAAAAATAGTACAGTCTCATCACAATTGAAAATGTTTTTTTCTTCGAAACCCTCGCACATCACTGATCATTTTTTTTCCCATTCTTGAACTACACAGTTCCATCCACTGATCCCGCTTCCCCATACACATTTCTGAATGTAACACTGCGCCTAGAACGGAATTTGTCAAGCCATCCAACCGATGCTTTAAAATCACTAACTCCTAATTCTTGAGCTATCTCTAAAGCTTTTTTCCTAATTAATGGACCAGAGATTGGAATGTTATTGGATTGAGCTCTGCAAAACCATTCGTATGTTAAATTGTCTATCACAAGGCCTTCTGTTTTCGGAAACGCTCGTTTACTTAATGAATTTTTGTTTTCCTACCACGATTTTAGAATTGCCTCTTTATTTTGCAAAATGTCACTAACTTGAGTCTTTCCAACTTGAAAGGTTGCCGCTAATTCACGCACACTATTTTTTTCTTTTTCATATTTACGCACAAATTCAACTTTTTCGCTTAAAGTTAAACGCTTTCGTTTCAGAGACATCGCAATACACACTGTTCTCACGGTAACTTTATTCAAACTGAATTGTAAAAGGTTTTAACCACCACTGTTATTAAATGGAGCAAAGAAAAGAAACCTAGTTTCCAGGAAGTCAAATCCTGGTAAACAGGACGTCAACTTCCTGGTAAATAATGAACAAACATTGCATTGAATGTTTCGAGACATCTACAATTCTTAGAAAAGGGCAACGTTTTATACTCCGCTGTCCGTAATTCGGAAGTTTCGACTAACCTATTGACTACCAATTTGGTGTCTGTGTCCGTTTTTGGGAATGTCCGTTATTTAGAAACACTACAAAGGCCATAAAAGCATGAGCTCGGTCGGGGAATATAAAAATATCCGATATTAAGAAGTGTCCGCTAATTAGAAGTGTCCGTTAAGGCAAGATTCACTGTACTAGGGAAAGGGTTAAACTGAAGTGTCTAGTTCATCAATCACGAAGTGTGTTATGTAATATATTATTTCTTTTAATTAATGTTTTATTGATATGAACAGAGAGCAACTCCGCTTTATTGTTATTCCTTCGCCGAATGAAAATGAAGCAAACAAATATACTTATTTGGGTTCATCTAATCAATAAATAAAAGAAGAGAAGTTTTTGGAGCATTTACAATGTGTTTCCTGATTAGAGGAACTAGGAGAAACATTTTTCAATTATTTAAGAATGTAGATTTTGTCATTTGACGAACTGCACACGCGGCTGAAGGATAGTACTCTAAAAAAAAAAAAACTAAAATAAGGAAAATTGCCGTGCATTTGGTCACGTTCGCCACTGTTTCGGCAGAGACGGTGGAAAATCCGTCGATTGTAGTGGCGGCTCAGCTACCGTCAGCGGTAAATAAAACCGATCGTTTATTTTTCCGACCAATGTGTACGCTCTAATACTCTAGTTCGCACCACTGTTGATATGATGGCGACGGCAAATAACCCATAGCGGACGAAAACTTCGTGTGTGTTCCAGGCCATACACTACTGCATCGTATATGAAATAAAGTGCCAATGCTCAATTAGACCAAAGATAATGTCAGCAATATACTGATAACTTATTGTAGCTTGACATTTACATAGGTGTTGAAAACAAGTTACTCTTAAGAGCGTATTTTAATGTAAACAAAGTGCAAAATTTTTTACAATGGGGGGAGGGTTATAACCCCCAAAATCCCCCAATAACACAATATATTTCATTATTTCCATCTGAGTTATAAATAAAAAGGATTTGAATAAAGACATATTCCGTGTGTCCCACGAAGAGGTCCCTATTTTTGAATTAATATATTAGATGCACCGAACACTCTACAAACCTGAAACTCAACAGACCTAACATACACATATGTAAAAGAAATACACCTGAGTATCAGTTAATTCTGACACATTAGGACAAAATGGCGAGATATCAAAGAAATAGTACCTTTTCGTTAAAATAGTTTTATTTGCTTAAGTGTTACAACATAATTATTGAATTTTAACGATGTTACTAAACACTAAACAACGTTAGGGAATTAAAGATATAAGTAACTCATAAATAAATTAAATCTATTTGATCCATAAACCTTATTCAAACTGATGTCCATCGATCGCAATGCACTGATGACAACGAAATAGAAAACAGTCATACGCTTTGCTGAACAACTCTCGAGGTATCAACAACAGTTCCTCTTCGATCATTAGTTCATCGTCTGTCGCAATGTTATGACAATAAACCTTCTCCTTCAAAAAGCCCCACAGAAAAAAGTCACAAACAGTCAATTCTGGGGACCTTGGGGGCCAGTCCATGAAGCTGCTGCCACGACCTATCCAATGGTTAGGAAGATTTTGGTCCAAAACTGCTTTGACCACATTAGCATAATGCGGAGGAGCTCCATCCTGTTGGAAAAAAATGTCTTTCATCTCAGGCTGAGAAAGATGAGGAACTATGTGATTGCTTAAAACTGACGCATACCTTTCTCCAGTCATTGGGATATGTCATACGACAAAACACCATCCTTGGTAACAGCAGCCCAAACTGTTATACCTGTTGATTTTAATTTCTCTTCTTGTAAGATATGTGGATTTTTTGTGTTATAGTAATGACAATTATGCCTGTTTACAGTTCCTGTTCGATAAAATATCGCTTCATCTGAAAACACGATTCCTTCATGCCATTTGCTATCTACGTCAGTCTTTTCAATTATTTTCGAACAAAATTCCAATCGTCTGTCAGGATCATCTTCAAGCAGTTCGTGAACTAAATGAGTTTTATAATGTTTGATTTTGTTCTTCTTGGCATACCTTTGGACAGATGACTTCGGTATCCCTGTAGCAGATTCCATCTTTCTTACTGAATTAGGCGTTTTTGGAGATTCCATGAAAGCAGCACATACGATTTCTTCATTTTCTATGTTGGAGGATCTATGGTATTTTTTTTTTTGTATTGACCCCGTTTCTAGTAGGATAGTCTTCCACTTACGAATTGATTTCCTTGACGGTGGAACTACACCTGGGTACCTTTCCCTAAAACACCTTATTGCTTCATAATCATTTTCAAAGGCAATAGCCCAGGAACAACATTTCACTTTTTGCTCAGTTGAAAACGGCATGGTACATAAGACACTTTACAATGCAACTTAATAACAAATGCCAATGTTTATTACCAAATATGTTCATTGTTGTGGATACACGCAGTCAGCTGATAGATTTAAAATAGTATAAACAGCTGTAGCTGTTCCTATTCTAAATAAAAGTAGGTTTACCCTTAAAATACGATTGCTGATTTTGTTGTTTTTTTGTTTTTCCGCCATTTTGTTTGGATCAGTCAGAATTAACTGATACTCAGGGGTATTTCTTTTACATATGTGTTAGTCACGACTGTAGAATTTCAAGTCTGTAGCGCGCTCTATACGTCTGTCATATCAATTCAAAAATAGGGACCTCTTCGTGGGACAGCCTATATATAGTATACAACTCAAAGATATATAAACACCTTACAATAGGCTATGTTAAACAAAGAAAGATACACTCATAATTACCCACCCTTCTTCTTTTTTTCTTACAAAAAAAATGTTAATGTTACATTAAAAAATTCATAAGTTCATTGTTCTACACACTACGTAGACCACACACAAAATTATTTTAATTTAAAGGTTATACATTCTTCAAAATTACTGCATCCCCACAATCAACGATGTTTCTTCCAAGAGACAAACTCCCTGCAAACTGCTTTATGGCGGTATTTTTTATTAAATTCACTTTTGTGAGAAAGTTACTTGGTATGCGCCACACATCCTTGTGCATCAACTTTCTACTTACAACTAACTTTACCTTGTTTCAGTTTCTTATGTGTAAGCAAGTTACCCAAGTTTACAATACAAAAAAGGGATACATGTAAAAACACACGTCTCTCATCATACACAATTGGCTCTTTCATGTTGGGATTATAACATAAGGATAGTCTAAATAACCATTTTTTAAAATTTTTCATTGAATTATATAAGTATTTATATTTGTATTTATTATTATATTTATATTATAATAATTATATACATTACAATCTTAGAAATACTCATATAGTTTTAAGAATATCAATAACGGATGCAAACATTTATGAAAAAAAATATCTTTTCTTTTCTTCCTTACTGCTGAGTTTAGTGAAACACAATCAATAATTATAGGAAGTAGATACTTCCTAAAATAAAATTTTATTTTTTAACAAAGGAGAAATAAATGTATTATTATTATTATTATTCTATTTGGTGAATTAAATTAGAAGATAAATTTTCACTATTGTCATTAAACAAAAAACAATTTTCTACCTATCTGTTATGACAGCTATAATTCCAAGCAATAAAACATGGCAACATGGCCACTTCATGAAATCAGTACAAAAGCTGCCATTTTTCATACTTGTACTGTAGGCCTAAAATACAACAAAAATCATCTGTTTTAAACAGCAAACATGTAAAAATATAAATTTTGTACACCTAATACCATAAATGTATCTCTATCGTAGGTAAACCGAAAACTTATGTAATTTTCTAGTATAAAATTTGTTTTAGTTTACTTCTCGATTGTTTATGTTTTGATATATCAAGTTCAATAATTAGCACGTGTCGACACCAAAAACATCATATACTATTTCAGAAAGTTCAAGAAAAGAACACATTAGTATTATCTATATAGAGGATGTCCCCGAACTCTCTGGACCCCTTTTGTGGATATATTCCTGGGATCCAGACAATCATATTTCACAATATAAACATGGGTCTACCGTGCTTATTTTTTCGTCTGTCTGTCTGTATGTGTTTTTTACAAAATACTTAATATTTTTGGAAATTGAAAAGATATTGAGCTCAAACTTTGTATACCTATTTGATACAAACCTTTTATCCCTGTACGAAAAATTATATTTTCAAAATGGCGGCCGTTTATAATTTTTAATGTCAAATATCTCAAAAACCGCTAACTTTACAAAAATATTACAAGAGACAAAAAAGTTAGCTTTTGAAAAACACAATAATTCTTTTATTTTGTCTATAGCTCAAAGGATAACAGAGATATTGACAAACAAAAAGAAACATGTATTTCTTGGTAATCTGAAACACAGGCGAAATCTTTTGCCAGCTGTAACTCTCTAAAGAAGCATTTCCAGTTTTTTCATTATTTTTTGCTAGTGGAATTAGCTCAGAAATTGCTCTGAACATTATGCAAATAAACTATTATTTTAGCTCATAATAACATTAATATATTTTGTTTCTAGAGTAATTCTGGGTATTGTTAACAACTACCAAGAAATACGTTTTTCCTTTTTTTTGTCAATATCTCTGTTATCCTTTGAGCTACAGACAAAATAAAAAAAACATTGTGTTTGTCAAAAAAATCAAACTTTTTTACCTCTTGTAATTTTTTTGTAAAGTTAGCGGTTTTTGAGATATTTTACATTAAATATTATAAACAGCCGCCATTTTGAAAATATTTAAAATAATCTACTAATTTTACGTACAGTGATAATAGGTTACGCAACAAATAGGTATACAAAGTTTAAGCTCAATATCTTTTCTACTTCCAAAAATATTAAGTATTTTGTAAAAAAAACATAAAGACAGAGGAAAAATAAGCACCGTAGACCCATGTTTATATATTGTAAAATATGTTTGTCTGGATCGCAGGAACATATCCACAAAAGGAGTCCAGAGAGTTCGGGGACACCCTGTATATAAAATCCAAATACCACTGACTCACTCATCACGAAATCTCAAAAAACCACCGAATGAATTGGAAACCACCAAAATTTGGTATGTATCTTCCTCTAGGGGGCCCTAGGTGCTCGTTAAAAAATTTTTTTTTTAAATCGAAATTTTAAAGGGGGGGTTTGGGGTCAAAGTAACTAAAAATCCCCATAAGAAATACATAGTATAATATATTAATTGATATATATTTTTTGTTAATATACATATAACTTTGATTTGTCTATCCATGCAAAGCCAGATGAGGCCAGATAGTTTTAAATAAAAAAATGTTTTACCTGACTGTTTGAGCTAATAGAGTTCATTTTGACATCTGTGTCTTGAGGTAAATATTTATGTATAATTGGTGTAAAGAGATCTTTATTTAACTTTCTCGGATCATTGAATCCTGTAATATAGCTTGTGATGATGCCAACAACGATTGTAGTTACTGTTCCAATCAGACTGTAGTATAAATAGGATACCCTGTATAAGGGGAAAGGTTCTTCTCTGAAACAAAAATGTCAATTAATTTATCAGTTGTTTTATTATATAATCTTTAAAATACCATTAAATAATTTCATATTACTACTTAATACTAATGTTTAATACTATTACATATTTAAGGACAACAATTAGACTTATAATTCAGGCAACTTTAGTCTGGACTAAACTGTATTTTTATGTTAATGCAAAAATAAAATCAAAACTTATTTTCTTCCAAAATAATAAACTATACCAGCAATTTTCATCTTCACATTTAACTTGTGCTTTTTTTTTCACACCGAAGAAAATGAATAAATGGGTGGCAAAAGTTCATCATAAAACTAAATAATAATTAACAAATAATGTTTTCTTGTAAAATAAATTATAAACTGAATTTTATTTAAAACATTTTAAATGACAAAAGTTATTAAAATGTTTTTGTAACCAAAAGATAAAATACTATGTTTATTTGAAGATTTTCCCAATGTGTATAGCAGTGAGGTGTTTAAAGTTAGGTTGATCATTGACTCTCAAAAGAGATCTGTGATTGGATTTAATAAATTTTAGAGTTAAATAT
The DNA here is from genome assembly GCA_018207615.1 of Philaenus spumarius. NCBI lineage: Eukaryota > Metazoa > Arthropoda > Insecta > Hemiptera > Aphrophoridae > Philaenus > Philaenus spumarius. The sequence continues at coordinate 28,642 of JAGFPH010007527.1, read as the reverse complement.
AATGCAGATCCATCAACATATTTAGCAATGCCTACAGTACATATTGCCATAGGGTTCAGAATACATACTGAATGTCACAAAACATACGTATAACTAAGTATGTACAGTAGTACCTTGTCTTTTGTAAAACTGAAATCATTACTCTTAATAAAACTTAAAGCAACAATACGATTATCGAACTGATGCAAGCTCGCAGGGTAAAACAATTTAGTATGGACTACTAAATTTGAAATAATTTCACCCAAACCAGACTGGTTTTCTTTTTAGTGCTGTGTTAATTTAACTGAAAATATATTTTCTAATTAAAACATTGTAGGATCTAAATAATGTATAAAAGTGGAACCATACTATCCTAAATTAATGAGTACATAAACACATTTATTCGTTTTAGGTTTGATACCATTCATTTCTGATTCTTATTTATACTTTATTTTAAAATCCATATTAATGGCTGATTTTGAAGCTACTAGTATAAGTATTTCTTTTTCATTTACCACCAGGCTTTTACAATTATGTCACAACAAAATATCTTCTTAAGTTTTTAGATTATCGAAATTATATGCTTGACTTATGACTTTAATCTCTTGGAAAGGCAGAGCAGCTGCAAAGGAGTTCCACCAAACTTGTCTTCTGCCCATACTTTTCACTTTACTCCAGGTCTTCAATTTTTTCATCTTACTTTCCAAAATCCTTTTCCGTGTTATTCTGGGTCTGCCATATCGTATCCTTCTTGTGTAGCCACTCCAGAGCCTGTCAACTGATACTGTTGTCAGGTCTGTTGAGTGTGCCCAATCCAGTCATACTTCCTCTTTTTATTATCTCAGCTACTTGAATTTATTCATACCCATTAAAGAGTTTTTGGTTTGAAGTTTTATTTGTATAATGTACGTTAGAATCTGTAGCATTTATTAATAAATTTGGGTATTTTTTGCATATTATATGTAGTAATTCTCCATGCTGGGCACCAATAAAAAAATAATGATTTCACATACATTTAAAAAATCCTGAATTTGGTTCTGTTTCTTAGGAGCTGAGTTTTATAAAAAGGTTTCAGTTGAACAAAAGCACTCCTCATATTTTCACTTACCACTTTTTTTCATAAACAAACTGTTTAGACAATGGCAGTGGTCTTCCTATTCTACAATATTGTTCCATAAATAATTCTCTAGTTTTTCTGAATTTATCGTCATTGCTTTAGTTGTCTTCATTTATTATTTAGCTCACTGTCTTCTCTAATTCTTCTACCTTTTCTCCCATGTGTGATAGAGTATAGGACACAGTTCGTCTGCAAAGTCAATATCCTCCAGTCTATCGGTTAGTCCCCACTGCAAACTCTTTGGTCACCTTAAAGTTCGTATGGTTTTTGGTCAACCCATAAAATATCATTAGGAACAAGATATGTGGCAGTAACAAACACCATACTGCACCATAAATGCCATACTGTAGCATTTATTTGAAATTGGTCTGCTATTTGTGGATTTCCTAATATTTATAGATTTGATATGTTGCTTTCCAAATAAATAACTAACACCTTAGTACTACAGGTTTTGAAAAATCCTCTCCCAGTCTCTGAAGGCCACATCATAATCTGTTATCATAGTCATTTTTGAAAATCTTAAATTTTTCTATTATATTCATCAAGCTGTTTATTTTAAATTTTGTAAAATTGTGCTTCTTACAGAAAGGAGTTATTAGCCCCAAGCCTGTACACCAGAGTTGCTTTCCACATAGATTATGAAAGTAAAATGCTTTTTCAAAATTCACAAAGTATAGGTACTTAAAACTCTGTTTTGTTATAATTTTCAAACAAATCCACAAACAACCATTTCTTTTGAACCAGCTTGTTGCTTTGTCAGTTTAATACCAACACCAAATTTAATATCATTCTAGACAATATATTGCTCGGGATAGATGGTACTATTGTGCCTCTTAATTCATTACAAATAGATATATTTAGATAAGGGTTATTGAAAACTCTGTTAAAAATTCAGTATTAATTTTTACAGAAAAGTTTAAAATAAAATGCTTACTGACAGGTATTCATAATCAGTAAATGTATATATGCTTTATTGATTGGAAACATAATTCCCTTCTCATGTACAATTTTTATGACCCTAAAATACATAAAAAGTTTATAAGATTTGATTATCTCAATTGAAATAACTCAATATGTACTAACAAATAAGTTCTTGGTGGTGGAGTTACATAGGTTCGATTGACAAGATATTCAGGACAGTTTTCTATAGAGACAGGTTTAGTTGGGAATGTGATCTGTCCTCTTGCAATGGCTCTCTGAGCTCCAATGGAAATCCAGGCTGTCAAAGTAATACTAACAATGCCCCCAGTGACCGCTCCCTGCAAGTGAAGAATTTAACATATTTAGTTTTAAGTAAGTATTAAGAAAATCTGATATAATTTAACAGTCAAATCATTAGTTTATAAAATACAATAGGATTTTCCAAGGGGTTGTAGTTCAGCCTAAAGAAAAACGTATTAAAGTTTTAACTTTACTTTAGTGGTATGTTAGCTATTACACTAAAATAATCATTTTTTTAACTAAATCAAAGAAAAGTTTACTAGTGTTATCAAAATCTGTAAAACCGGTACCTTTATAAAAGCCAAATAAAGCTACGGTACTACTTTATGTACCAGTATCAAATACATGGAAACCAATTAATGTACGAATAATTTTTATGGAACTACTTAGATCAACAAAAACTGTAGAAACAACATCTTTCCACACCTCCTTCCCCCATCCCTATAAGTACAGATGAATAAAATCTTAAACATGTTTTAAATGAGTGAAAGAATATGCAACAACTCGATTTTCAGTGATCGAAGTTGATTTCCATAAAATTAAATACCAGCCCGGAGACACAATCCTAAAGGCCAACTCCATTGTCTCAGGGTGGGGAGAAAACAACTAGTTGATTTTTCTTGGAGTGGGTTTTTAGTAAAGTATATATTTACTTTAAAATGGTCGGCCAAACAAAATTAATGGTGGCATGGGATTCCCTAATTAATTTATAATGTTTCTATCACTATATTGACATGATAGTACTATTATTAATGATTATCACAATAGGAAGTATGTCTATTAAATTAAAAAGTGATTAAATAAATCAACTACCGCCCCATTTGCAAAGCACATCTCTATAGTCATGTTTTCAAAGGCAAGGAGAAAGTAAATTTCTATTAGTTGTTTCAACACATCCATAGTGTTCTTCTAGCAAACTAACAGTACATTAATAAAAAAAAAACTGTATTATTTATTTATTGAGATTTTGAAATATAAATAAATAATATTTTCTAAATAAGTTTCTATTTTATTGTCTAGGACTAACGAACAAATCCTTACAAACAACTTATTTACTTATTGTAAGTAAATCAATTTACTACTGTTAACTATGTAATATTACCTTAGCATTAGCCCAAGGAAAGAACATTCCCAGTGAAAACATCCCTAAGAGTGAACCAGCTGTTATTCCAGACAAACTCTTGCCGGCCTGGAAAATCATGAAATAGTAAAAGTAATTAGTTTATTAAAACAATAAAACCAAACTACAGTTTAGTTATTGTATGTTTTAGAAAATTTGAATGACACATTTAAAATTAAGACCCCAAAAATACTACTATATCAAAGACCACTAAAGAATACCGTTGCGTGGCGGCCAATAGGATGGGCGCGCAGCGTTGCCATATCTACTAGCCTCGAACACTCCTGGTATTTACTGTGGTATTTATTGTGCGCTCGAGGCTTGGTCGCACAGTTTAAAGAATTATAAATGCGTTGAGTCAGCCGTATTCAGTTAGAAGCATGGGAAGAACGTGACAACGTCGCACTAAGGCGATTGGAGCATTCAAGGTCTCGGTGAACACAAGCCCGTCCCTCAACGGTATCCTTTAGTTTTTTTATATATAGTTATCATTTTAGCTATTTCCGTTAAGAACAAATCTATGTTATGACTTCATACACATGATTTCAAAAACAATATAATATTTTCTAAACATACAAGAAAGTTAGAAAGCTTCCTACTAGAAAAATGTAATAATAGTATATTATACAAGTTTCTAATATTATTTACATAAGAAGTTCTTACTGCCTTGTAATTCCAGTGGATCCCAACACATTGCTGAGTGGCTAGAAATGGAAGAGGCAGAATATAAGGCCAAATTTGCTTAGAATATAAATAACTCAGTACTCTTTGACACATTGCAAAAGAGAAAACTCAAAGCATCTCCAAGAGGAATGGAAAAAGGGAGTGTACAACGGCAGACACACTTACAGATTCAATACTTATAGAAAGGTTGCTATATCAGGCTTGCAAGAGCTGGCATTAGACATATATAGTTACTAATTCCTCCACTGTTTAAAGTTGATTGACTCTACCATCTGCCAAACTCGTGTCAGGTAAAACCAGCACTGGAACACCTATTGCTAAGATACAACACCCTAACCCAGCAAGAGACTCCCTAAAAGCCAAGTTCTTATAGGCCCTATCCGAAGCAGCATCAGATACAAGCCAGTATAGATATCAGTCTATCGGTATCACCTGTCGCTTCAACCCTGTTTTATGAAGTAAGTAAATATAAAACTAACAGTCTAAGGCCCAACAAGAGAGGTCACTACTGATTCCTCCCGACCTGTATTTTTTTAAAATTCTGAATATGTATTTATACTTATTTCTATAATCCATACAAATTTTTTTAGTCAATAAACTAAATTTAACTGTAGATTTAATATTCAAACAAGACTTCCTATCCTAAATTGCTCAACCAAGATCAGCAAAGTGACAAGTTTCCTTCGCTTAAACTCTGGTTTTTCCCGTTTTGCAAAAACAAAAATAATAATAAATAAATATGAACCATTACATTTTCCATGATATTCGTAGAATATTCATTGTACATAATTACTACAATACTGTAACTAGATAATACATCTTTAGGATTAATATTTGTATTTTTTGCAACATTACTGTAATAATTCGTATAGTTTTTTTAAATAAAATTGCAATTAAAGTAATGCACATTATTTTATATATCCAATATTTAATCTGTAAAATGAGAAAGAAAAAACATTGGGTGTGTTTAAGACCACACGTTGGAAGTGATAACATCTATGACCAATTTATATTTTTATCAATATTAATATTAGAGGAGAATAAGGGTCAACAAATTACACAAGTCAATATATTGACAAAAAATATTATATCATATTTTAAAATTGCATAATTATTATATTATAATTATTACATTAAGTATGCGAAAAATAGTGATCATTATAATGTAAGCAGTATTTATTTCGTGACTAATGATTTTGAGTGAGGTATTAGTGTATGCACTCTACATAGAATTCTAAGAATAATTCAATATGTAAGGGGTAATTATTATAATTAATTCTATAATAATATTATAATAATTATAATAATGTATTGTTATATACTACTTATTGCCTATTCCTTCTCCACGTGCTTACTTGTGTCTACGCAAAAAGTTCGTGACGCGAGATTTCAGAAACATAGTCAAGCGAAAGTGCCTAACGGTCCAATAGAAGTTATCACTTCAAAAATACTTTCCATGAACTAAGTAGTATCTATGTTCCATATCAATCAC
>JAGFPH010007527.1:7643-17889 GCA_018207615.1 Philaenus spumarius | reverse complement strand
ACCAAAAGTCCTTGACCCTAGGAGTGGCGGAAGAGGGGGAGAGGGGGATTAAAGGTCCCTTCTTTTTATTTTTTCCCTTTATCTCAGTAGGGGTTGGTCCTACAAAAAAATGTATACGTATACAAAATTAAACCTATTATGTAGGAAGTACGAGTTGAAAGTGCACAGAACATTTTTTACATGTTCTTACATTTGTATACTTAAAAACATTTTAAGTGCTGGTTCCTACCAAAATCGCTAATTTCTGTAAAAATCATAAAACTCTAACATTTGATTAAACTCATATAAAATGATGAATCAAAAACTCATTTTGAAGGAAAGTAAATTTTCTACAACTTTCTCTTTGTCGAATTTTCTATGGTATGAAGATCTGGGGCTGGCGATAAAAGTTGGCGAAGAATGTGTTGTGAAGAAAGTTTTTTTATAGAACTACCGATATTATTTAGAGCATTTAGAGCGTATATCTCATTAACGGTTACAGATAGAAAAAACATTATAGGAATAAAAAATGTAGAGAATTTTGTCAGCTTTAATTTTGTTTATGTATATTTTTTTGTAGGTCGAATCCCTACTGAGATATAGGCGAAAAACCAAAAAAAGGGACCTTTAAACCCACCTCCCCCCTTCTTCCGCTACCCCTAGGTTCAAGGACTTTTAGTATGTTATACTAGTAGGTACCCCAAACAACATACCATAGTTGGTTTTTCCGCTTACTGACTTTCCTTCTGACCCCCGTTTCGGCATTCGTTGACTAGACTAAATCAGTTTTGCAATTAATTAATTCTTACTATTAATTTTTTCATGCAATTAATTTAAGTCAAAGGTTGTAGACCAAGAATTCTACAGTTCTGGACAGTTTTATCTCCGTTTTCAAAATGGGTGTGTCGGTCTTAAAGTTTAAAAAGAATTACTGACATTTGTGAAAATCTATATGTTGTACCCAAGTCACACATTAGGCAAAGTTCTGAAAATTATTCATGTTCAACTGAAATTATTTCATTGCCACATGTTCAAACTGAATTGGACTCAATCCTAGAGTTTCCCTCCAGTTAGCTAAATTGGTTACAAACTAAAAAAGCTATAAAAACCAGTTTCCCATCCGTGTTAAGATGTTGTAAATAAACTAAAAGTCATATTTATTTAATAATGTGGGAAAAAACTTAATTTTTTTTTCCATTTTCATGATTTATTATTATATTTTACTTGCAAAGTGCATAAAACATTTTGAACAGTGATGATTGCTAGTTAAATTTAAAAAATTCCCATCCATTCAGGGCATCTTTTACAAAATTGGCAACGATCATGCTCGAAAACACCTGTTGTATTAGTATAAGGTAAAGTTTACCCTAACCTTAGTGGATACAGGATCACAGTCGTGAAAGTACGCAAACACCACAAGTCCAGTATAGCAGCACATTGATACTAATGCAGTCAAACCAATGGCAAGGATTAGCACAGTCCTGAAAGCAGATTGTTTTTTCACAAATATAGGGTTGAAATGCTTAAGTGAACAACTAAGGCTATATAAACTTTATTTGTTCTATAATGTTTATATTAATAATAACAAAACAAAAACTTTATGAGGACTATTTTCAAAATTAAACTCTGATTCGGCACTCACTGTTACCAAAATTCACATTAATTTAGGACACTTTCGTTTATTATTAATTACATTCACAATTTCTTAATCATTCATAAAATAAAATAGTAATTCATCAAATAGTATCCCAATATTTATCACTAGGGCAGACCACTTTTTGGTTTTTAATGAACTAGGGCTCTCACATTTTTAATTAAATAATTATGCCTATATTTTAACTACGTTCCTGTAATGAACAGTCAAATTTTATTTAATAATCTCCACATAAATCTTTGCGAAGACTAAGCCGGGAAAAGAACATTTCATTAGGTACAGCCCACACTGCTGTGAGAAGAATATTTAAATGTTATCCATTCCTAAGTCAGGTTTTCCATGAACTGAAGGATTCTGATTATGTCAAAAGGGTTCACTACTGCCAATGGTTCAAGACATTCATTAGTGGCAACATTGACATTTTAGATCAACTGTTTTTTTCAGATCAAGGTTGGAGGTTATGTTAATAGCCAAAACTACCGGACCTGGTGTACTGACAATCCACACATTTTCATTGAAACTCACCTACACCCACAAAAAATAGGCGTATGGTGTGCAGTTTCAAGGCGAAGAATAATAGGACGTTTGTTTTGAAACATCTGTGAATGCTGCCGTCTACCAAGACATTATCCATAGGCATTGTTCATAGGCTTACTGTAAGAGGATGAGCGTTACTGCTGGCTGCAACAGGAAGGTGCCACTTGCCATACAGCATGCTCTAGTATGGAGATGCTACAGTAATATTTTGATGGAAGAATCATTTCAACAGGATGTGGCCAACACGATCCCCTGATCTGTCCAGTCTTGACTTCTTTGTGTTAGGCTACTTAAAAGAAATTGTTTACAGGAGCAATCGTCATACCTTACAGGAATTGAAGTCAAAAATTACTAATGCAATTAATGAGATAGACAGAGTACAGCTAAGAAGAGTGGCCAGGAAAATGGTGAAATGTGTTGACAAAAGTGTATAGATATAGATGGACGAAATTTTCAACATTTGTTGTAATTCAGTACAATGTAAGTGTTTGTTAGTAAATATATTGTAATTTACACACTAAACTAAAAATTGGGGCCTCTTTTAAATTGAACACCCTTTATCTTAATTTTGTGAAATTATGGTAAGTCACTAAGTACTGAATCAGGGCTTAAATTTGGGATTTTATTGTTTTAAAGAAAAATATACCAGTATAAAACTTTTTCCAGTAGATTTTTGAAGTTACTTCTTTGCGTCTGTTTAAATCGGTCGAGTAACCGCGTCACGCGTTAGGAGTAAAATTCCGAAAGTGCCTTTTTATACCTTTCTTCGTATATTCGTATACTTTCCTATACTTCAAAACGTCGGATTGATTTGAAACTTTGCACACTTATCAAGGACCGATGACAATGCAATATTAATTTTCTTGGGTGTAATAAGTGAGCACTGATCATGGTCCCCAGAACACGATGTGATTTGCACCCCCTTCAAAACGTCGGATTGATTTGAAACTTTGCACACTTATCAAGGACCTACGGCAATGCAATATTAATTTTGTTGGGTGTAGTAAGTGAGCACTGATCATGGTACCCTGAACACGTTTTCGGCAGTCATTAAAAATTTTATATGCAGGTTATTCACGACGATATGCTGAAACTTCGGGAGCTCATTCATTTTGTTGGGTGTAGTAAGTGAGCTCTGATCATGGTCCCCAGACTAACTGTGACCAACCATACAGATGCAACGATAGTATTCATAAGCGTATGTAACAAAGAAGGATAAAATGGGATATTAATTTTAAAATATACCTTCATTGTTGGTTAGTGTTTTTATAAAAGAATAGGCTATCATCTACAAAATAGTAGGGCTACTCTAAGTTACGACTAGTTTTTCCCAAAATATATTAAATCAATAGTAGGTCTACCTGCTATACCATTGGATGGCCAAAGAAGTAAGTATAACTTCCACCTTCTGGTCCGACGCAGACCGAATTTTTAAATTTGAATTCAAACTGGGGATCTTGCAATTGGAGTCAAATGGGCTACCTGATGTAAAAGGGCACAAAAATATCCACTTTATCATTGTATTTATTAATTCCATGATATTTAGACAATATTACATAGAAAATAAAGTATTTAACAAGACAGTGGGCTTTATAGATTGATTACTATTCAAAATTGTTCTTCTAAAAAAAAATACTTTTTTATAATTATGCATGCATATTTTTTGTTACAATATTTTGTATGAAATAATGTACAGTAATTGTTTTCGTGTATGACAAAGGAAATTTGTTCAATGGTTTGAAAATGGTCAAATAGTCAAGAGACCATTGTTAAATGGTAGAAAACTTATTGCAGACAGAAACTGATATAGGTGGTAAAGGTTGAATGGTAGTTCACTTGATGAGGTGGTAGGTAGAAAGGCCTAACTGCCAGCAAGTAATGTCCCTACAATAAGTATCATTTACAACTACGGTATTTTATCTTAAGATAAACTTACATATTAGCTTGCTTGATTGTTGGCATCGCAAGACAGCGTTGCACCATCGCCTGGTTGACAGAACAAGAAGCCAACCAATAGAAGTAGTTGCCTATAATGACTGTCCACACAGTATGCCTGATTCTAGGATCCAAATCTAAACTGAAAAGCAAAACAATGGTTAAGGTAGTACTGTCAAAAGTTTCTATCAATAATATAATTTTTTGGCAAGCTTAATTATTTAATTTTGTAATATAGGCCTATAGTAATTAAAAATAAATTCAAATGCTTTATACAGTAAAATCCCTAACATAAATTGTGAATGTTTGTATATCAGTTTGAAAAATGTATCATACTTCCCGACATGCTACAACCTTGAAATTTGATGTGCAGGTAGGTGTAAAGTAGACCATTTAAAATACTTTTGGGCTTCCAAAAAACGGTTTAAATTCATAACTTTTTAACAGCTAGAACTATTGAATTGGGATATTTTTTCTACTCGATTCCTTAACCCCAAAACCTAGAGATTTTGTGTCAAAATACAAATTCTGTCAACTCTATTGCAGACTTTTTTAAGAAGACAAAATTTATATTTATATTTAGCCAGAGTGTAATCAGTGGCGGCTGGTGAATTATTACCTTGGGGGTTCGAATCTACTGGGGGGGTGGGGGTCCTGAAATTTCTTTAGTACCAAACATACGAATTTCTACTTTTACGCCTGTTTTGACTAAAATTTGGATGTTTTAAGACATTTCTGAAAAGCGTGCAATGAGATAAAATCGGGTTACAGTTTTCATGATAGATTGGAGTGTAGATATTAATTATACATGGAAAATTGAGAACAATGTTGTCTTACATAGTAGCCTATACTTTTTCATTAGTTTATTTAAGTATTTAGTTCATAAAGTGACTTGTAAATAACGAAGCGACACAAATACCTGTATAGTTAAATCAAACATTTTATTATTTTTTATTTATAAAAAAAATATATATTTTTTTTTTTCATCTCTTTTATTACATGAGACAAACAAACATAATTTAGATTGAGAAAGAAAAAATAAATCTTACATTAACAAGAAAATAAAAAAAAATATGACATTATAATACGGTACACTTAAGATTAAAATGCACAACTAAAATCAAAACAATAGCCTATTACTTCTAAGTGCTACAAAACTTAAGATAAACAAAACAAATTGAAATAAGGCAATATAATACATTGCAGGATAAAATGCACAAAAAAACAAAAACAGTTACTTCTAAATCCTAGAAAACTTAAGGTAAACAAAACCAAAATTACAAGAATTTTTTGAGGCTGCACATTTTAAAAGTAAAGAAAACGAAAAAACAGAGGTCAAGATATCAAGTAGGCCTAAACTCTTAATTAATTAAATTCAAAATTTATTACAAATATTATAATTTATGCAAATAATTTGTTCTATGATAATTAGGCCTAAGGAACTGTAATAATATTAATTATTAATATGTCTACACTAACACAAACCCATGAACTTCATTAAATGCACAACTGACATAACATATCAAATAAAGAAGTAAACAAACACCAACTAAGTTACGCAAAGGAATTAGGCCTAAGATTTTTTTATATCACTGATAGTTGAGAACTGCTTCTTCGGCTATCTTCGGAAGGTGTCGGGAATCGCTGGATTAGATTGCAGCGAAAAGCTATGCTAACACGGCTATTCCCCCACTGTTTCCCTCTACCCCCTTGCCTAGGCCAGGAGGTTCATTCTTTGAGTTGAACCAGGCAGCTGAAAACGACGTAGTAGAGCTGCGCATTGTAACTCTGTCGTATTTTAACAACTTTTCACTCTATATTGTTAAATTTATGAATCCAAGTACTAAATATTTATATTTCTTAAAATATTATGTTATTAACGCAATTTGCTTGGGAGTTCACTGAACCAGTGAACCTATAGCACGAGCCGCCACTGAGTGTAATGGAATTTCCCATGCTGGTACTGATTCTCCATACCTCGCAAGTATACCCTACTGGAATACTACAAGGATTTTTGTTTAGACTCTTGATTTTGCAACAGTGTAGAAAACACCCACAAAATATAGGTAGGTAGTCCAGTCATTTTAGTAAAAAATGTACTGTTTTAAAAAATGTGTCATACAAGCAAGGGAATTTGTACAAATTATCTCTGGAGCATCCTGATTAAAATTCTATAAAGTCCCTGAAAAAAAGGTTGTGCTCAAGCCGCCATCTTACAAAATGGCGGCCAAAATACCATTTTTGGCTTCTACTAGCTTAACCATTAAGTTTAAAGAAAAAATGATCAGATAAAAATTGTTTCTCATGCAATTATCTAAATATTTGGTACCTATAGTTCTTTTCTGTGACCAACCCTATAAAAGCCGTTTAAGTTTTGGTTCATGGAAATAATAGCATAAGTTTGTGCAATATCATTATTTAAAGAGTACATAATTGAAATAGCATTTTTGGGAGAGTATTTAACAGTATGCAAGGTGTTGTAAGCTAATTGTAATAGTAATAATCATATAATACTAATTTATTTCACAGTTTTTGGAAACAAAAAATATGAAAATGAACAAAAAGGATTGTTTATGTACGTATTGTTGACAATTCATAAAGACAAGTTAAGAGTTCTTTTAAATTTCATCAAAGAGATATGTATAAAAATGTTCAATTTAATGAAAATAAAAACACTCACTACTAAAGCTTAGTCATCGTTTTCTTCACTGTCGATGTCAAAAATGCTCCACATAATTTCCATAAGTCAAGCCTTGATAAGTGGTGCATATGGGTGAACATCGCAGTCCTGATTTAACGCACTCGCAGTGTTTGGTATAGCATGATGTCTTATAGCTTTACAATACGAGTTTTAATAACTCAGGTGGTGCTGGCTGAAGAGATGAAGGCACTGGAACTAGCATGTTGCTATTTAGGGTCCTCCCCCATAACGTTGATTCCAACATGTTGCCCATCCATTTCTAAGTATACTCGAAACAAGTGTTGGGCAGCAGTTGCGCTGATTGGAGGGAGTGATGTCAAATGTTTTATTTATGTGCTGTTTTGATATTATATAGTTATATCTGTAATATCCAACTCCATTCAGACGTGTGCTTTTCTGGTAGCCATACAGATTTAGTAGAAATAATGTCTCTCTGGCATATATAATGTCTTCTTTTGAGGCTGAGGGCAAATTGAACACTTATATAGTAGTCCTCAGGTCTGAATTATTCTTGAGGGTTGAACATTTTATTTCCCCCTGATTATATACTCCTATGACGTGGTGTCACATCCAGTCACAGCATGTGCAAAAAGAAGTACATCACAGATTTCACCTAGAGCTTCTTTTTGCCGAGATATGTTGAACACCGTCAGGTTGCTCTGTTTTGAAGCTGGATGATAGAAGAATATTGTATCAGTTATGGCTGCCTTTGACATAAGCAGAACTATAACCTAACCAACAACGACATGTTGTATTAAAACCCGCTTTTGCTCTATCAATGGCTGTTCAAACAATAAGCCAGTCGGCGTCTGATTCTGCTTGGCTAAACTAGAATGTTTCAGTTCTGAAACAACTGGTTAAAATGTCTATAATTTGTTTCTTTTTGCTGCTATTTGATCAAAAGTCAGCCTGAGTTGTTGTTAGGGAATTGTTATTTATTTTAATGTTTGCTGACTTCTTTTCTGTTCACAGTTTTTAACCCTGTAAATGGCAGACTGCACTTTAGGACGCTCTCTCGGGCGTAGAACACGACAAGCTCGAACAATAGCGAGAATTTGCATAAATTTGCGTATTCCGTTATTTAATACACTTAAAATCATCCAATCGTAATAAAACCGGCACCGTTGAAAAGCTAATCAATTAAACTTTAATTTTTGTATTTAAAACTTTTTCGTAAAACGTATATTTACATACGTAATCATCATTTTAAAATATGCAGATCGGGTTACAGCTGTTTCCATGCGCGAATATGCATACAATTGTACTGTTATTTCCCACTTCTTACATGTCCAAGACCTACAGAAGTATTTCTATCGAGATTATAAAAATACCATTGGATTCGTCAAGATTTTATCTTTCTAATAGTGCCTTTCAATCAGATGTCACTATTTTACCCGATTTTTGACGACGATTTCTGTAAACCTTGCGATTGGACAGTTTTTCAACCAATGAAACAGCCTATTTGTCAACCAAGATAACGCCCACTACATCACATGTTTTGACAGATTGCTTTACACCATTTTGTAGAGAACAGTTTAACCTTTCTAACGGTGGGAATTAAACTAGAATACCGGTAAACCAGTTTTTTGTTTGTCCAGACAGCAGTGCAAAGTACATAATTAGGGCAGTCTGGTGAGACCGTCTAGCGCATGGGTTCCCACGTTATTCATATGACCCTTCCTGCGACTGGCGACTTTTCATTACACTGATGTCATTTTGTTATTCAAATAAAGATAACTCAAACACTTTTGTGAACTATGGAAAGACAAGTATACCGTTCTTTTCTTTCATTTATCCTCTACACTTTGTTATAATAATATTTCATTTCTGGGCAAAGCATATATTAGTAAATTACGTTTTAATCTAGGCCTAGCTTTGTTAGCAGTCGTGTATTTGGAGCATAAAACCTGTTTTTTTTTTCAAAATAAGAAATTTGAAATTGATAAATGTTTTATACAGTTCTATTTAGAACTAAATTACGAACCTTTTTTACTCTTACGAAAAAATTACAAAAAAGTGTTTACTACTTGTTATTTAAGCCTAAAGTTGAACTTTTTCCTTTCGTTACTGAACATTTTTTTGTTTTCAAGGTGATAACTTTTACAATTTTAAAAGAAACGAATTTTTAGTGGCATATTTGAATTCTTTGAAGTTTTTTCTACAAAAAGCTATGGAACACTTTTGGATTGTGGTTCATTTACTATTTTTTTGAAATTTAAAAAAAAATGCTTGCAATACGCTAAAAACCAGCTTTTCAATTTTCGCTATAGCACTGCCATATCTAGGGTTAATAGTAGGCTTGTACTAACCATCAAATAGTACAGTTTTCTCCGTAATGTGACTTCACATACGATACATAGCTGGTGAACACTTCATCATAAGTTGCTGGTCGTGGCCACATGACACTATGTAAGTGGGCACCATAAATTATGTAAACACAGTTGCTGGGTAAAAAAGCAGAGTCTTCACATTTAAACACTTGGACAAGAAGTGATGACTTTTTAGTTTTCCTCAATGACACATGTCAAACAACACTGGTGGTTTTGGTGCAAGCTCATACTCAAAGCATTTCTTCAAGACCTTTCTGTTATTTATAACAACAACTATTCTGTTTAAAAGTTGTGTATTTATACTTACTAACTCGTTGTTTATAATAATAAAGGAGGTCATCACTGCAAGTGGTGTAACTTTGTCTTTTCTGTGTTGTTTAAATTTAAAATAAGTTGATCTATAATATTAAAAATAGTATACACCATAGCAAAAATATAATGACAGAGGGAAGATTCGATCCAACTATTCTCGGCATACATTACATACGCCTTAGATTGCACGACCATTGAGACTTTAAAAAAATAAACATCAAAAACGATCTAATACGAATAGATTGTTAAAAAACGTAAAACTAGATACAATATTTTGATGAAATGGTACATTGTAATGTAAAACAAAACAATATTTTATCATTGCTTTATTCATTAAGTGTATTAATTCTTCGTTAAGAACCTTTTAACGAGTAATAAAATCTATTTAACCCAAGCAACAAAATACAGATTTTTGTTTGAATTTATTTGTTGTATTGTAATTAAAAGCAAAGTCTATAATGTAGCACATTTTTTATAGTTACCTTGAATCTGTAGTAGGCTACATCATACAACGTTATTGCCACAATATGAAAACCTATACTAAAACAAGGAACTCAATGACAGTAAACAATTATTATTGTGCACTCTTAACCTCAAAAACTATCCTAACAACCTGCGTCCAGGCTTCAACGCTGGTACCTTGGCGTTGCCAATATGTAAATTCTCCCGCTGGGCGCTGAACGGAAAAAAATTACCCGCGCTGAGACATATAGCGCCATTTTGTACCCCTATGGTTGGTCTAAGGAAAAACTCTATAGGTATCAAATTTGTTAATAATTACGTAAGGAACAATTTTGA
>JAGFPH010007526.1:46020-64651 GCA_018207615.1 Philaenus spumarius | reverse complement strand
CTGATAGGTCTGACAGGAGCTAAAGGAGGAAGAGGAGAGCCCGGAACTAGAGGAGATGCTGGACTGATGGGACCTCCTGGTCGCCCCGGAGAGCCAGGACAAGCTGTAAGTACATTGCTGTTCTTGTCTGTCAAAACATATTAGTTTGTTTATATTATAAGTATTAGTCTTGCTTATGGCATGAAATACAGACACATTTTTTTAAACCCTCCACGTGCTGTCGTCTCGCATTGAGACGGTTCGTAAAATCGATATATCGGCGATAATAATTACCGGAATACTTTGCATTTCATTTAGTATTAAAGTAAATTAAATTCTTCAACTAGTAGGCCGTGCGAGTTTGTCTTTGTTGGAGGAAAAAAAGTAATAGATGACAGCGGTTAGTTTACATCTGCATAAACTACGCAATTGTTTTCATTTTTACTTTCTCACTCTACTATAGTATAGAGAAAGCATAGTGATCGCAAAAAAAATCAATGTTGAGATTTTTGTGGAAATATCTGTTTTGGGACCCCCTGAGTCGAAAATAGTGGGGTTTACAAAATGTATGTCTGTCTGTATGAAGACAAAGCTAGAGAGACGTTGCAAAATCTCACCTGCAGTGAGTTATAATTTTTTTATAAAAAACGTCTCTACAGATTTTGATAAAATTTGGCTTACTTGTAGCCCTTAATGTACCTACTTTAACACGTTCACTGCTAAGGACGCACATGTGACCTTGACACTGAACACTATGAGAAGTGGCCGACGCACGGTGCATTGCACGCCGACCCCCGTATTGGGAGTATTTTCAATACACAGTGCATTGCATGTTTCGTGTGCACTAAGCCTAGTGCTATGGACACAGTGATTATTACGTAGAAAGGTTCAAAAATAAAAAGTAAAGTAATTTCTACTCATTTAGAGACTATAAATATTAAAAAATAAAAGGTCAGCTTCCAGCATAGGGAATACGAAATTTGCGCAGCAGTGAACGTGTTAATACAATTTTATTAAGTCGTAGTGAATCTGTTTAATAATTTAAATATGTTTGTGAGAAAGTATGTGCCAGTTTCTGGTACCGTTTATTTTGATTAATATTGGTAAGGTAGGTAAGCAATTAAGACTACCGTAAATTCAAAAGATATATTTCAGTTCAGATATTTGTGTTAAACACAAATTACTTTACATAGTTTTTTTTTTTTTTTACAATCGCTTGAAAGGTGTAACAAAACGACTATTGTTTTAATCACAGGTATGTTTGTCTATCAGTTCTTGTTTGAATTATTTAAGGTTATTGAGTCTTCTCACTCGTGCTTTACAGAAGGTATGTAGGGTGGTGGTGTTTCTACTTGCCTGAACTGAATCAAAAATAGAAAGTACGTAGTCACACTGCCGGAAACCTGAAATCAAGCAATCTAACTCTTAATTTACATTTTTAGATTAAATTATGATGACAAAATATACACACACACATACATACAATTCAATATCACCCTCATTGCTTCGCTCGGCAACCTCTGCGGTGACCGATGCAAACCACAAAATCCTTAATTTTGTTCATAATTTTTACATTTTTTTAGTAGAAATATTTTTGGAAATGTTGATTGATTAGGACAGAGGCACTTGGATCTAAATTGGGTGGTGGGGGTAGCTGTGACCTGTACATAATGCAAGACATAGATTGAAATATATGCGCTATATCCCCAACATTTGTCAGCAAAACCCCTTATTTTGTCCATAATTTTTAATTTTTTATAGGAATTTTAATTATTTTCTGAATAGTAAAAAGTAGCCTAAAGTGTTATCTGAAAAGTTCTCTACATGTTAATGAAAGTTTCGTCAAAATCGGTTCAGCCATTCCGGAGATTAGTCCGGACAGACAGACAGATAAAACATATATAAATGTACGTTTAGGTTTTGGTATTGCGTAAATAACCATAAGAGCTTAGGATAAAAGTACTTATTTCGAAATAACAGACAGACACATCAATTTGCTTTATAAGACAGTATAGATTTTATAGTATCGTTATAAGTAAAAATGAATTTTGTTCAACCAATATATCTTGAAAGGTTTTTATGCAAATATTATGGTCAAGCTATGTCGATTTAACCCTACCACTGTCCATGTTAATGTTTTGCAACGCCAAATCAAAGAATTGAACCGTATACTTGTAAATTATCTTTTCCTAAAAGTGTTTGACTTAGAATTATTTGAATAACAAAAGTGAGAAAAATGTAGAAATATCTCGCCCATTCAAGATATACAGGATGCGCGCGCAAACTCCTATGTCTACCCATGTTATAAAAAGCCGTTAGGGTTCATATTTAAACCTTAGATGAGACCGTATTAGCAGTCATTTTCCCACGGTCCTACACAATAAACTGTTCAAATATAGCATATTTGGTTTACGGGGAAAGTTAGCTTGAAGCATTAGGTTTACAAAGGTACCAAAATATCTGTAAAAAACGATTGAGGTCACACAGATAACACGTGCAACAAATAACGCTGTTTATTGGTTGGAAAACTAACCAATTGCAAGGGTCTACAAAACGCCCCACAACTTTAGAACTATTTGTCCGATTTTTGATTGGATGGCAGTATTAGGTAGGGGAAATTGTGAAGAATCCAACGATATCTAGGTTTACTTTAGAAGAAGTACTGGGCGGGCTTTAAAAAGAGAAGAAAGATGCGTTACTTCGTCATGTTTTATGACGAAATCCGGTGAATTGACGGGCGCCGAGTTTGTTGAAGAAAACTAATAAACTGCAACGATGATTACTTATGTAAATATACGTTTTAGAAAAAATTTGTAAATACAAAACTTAAAGTATAGATCGTTATCTTTCCAACGGTTTTTCATTTATTGTGATTGGTTAATTTTTAGTCAGTGAAATATTCATTACAAGTAGAGTTGTCAAAATTGATCATTTTCACGTGCCACGCCCCCACGACCACTCAAATTGAGTAGTCTGACAGTTGCAGGGTTAAAGTGTTTTAATCTGTTTTACTTCAAAAAGCAAATTAATAAGTACATGTTTGAATAAGAAAGGGATGGAGCCAATCAAGTCATTGTATCTACTTGCGTAGATAGTTATCTTATCGTTAACATAATGTCCTTTGTTTTATCAAAAGTAACTAGTTTAGGAGTAACCTAAAATATGTAGTAGTTTTATTTCTCTGTTGTGAAACCAAAAAAATGCTTACCTTGTGAAACAGGGTGTAGTCAATTTGAAAGATGCCAAAAATTGAATAATGAAAGTCCTGATGTAGAATTCTAATGGAAAAGTCGTGCAGCTGGAACAAAAGTACATCTTTAATATCAGTTACAAGATTTATCTTAAGTGTCTGATACGTTAAATTGTGTTTCAATAATTATGCAAGCCGAGCGAGCATTGGTCTCCAATAGAATGTTTATATTGTTGTAACTAATCATTATTATCTATCTATACATAATTAATTTGCTAGGGGTTATTTTGTGAGTAGAACTCCTCCTAGAGTTTTTAACCGATTTTAATGTTTTTGGTGTCATTTTACAGAGCTCACTCTGAAGTTGTGCTTCCCTTAAAATGATCTCAATGTATGTTAAGGGCTTCGCCCCAGTGGCCCTCAAAGTTGCCATGTTAATCTTATGGAAGGTCAATCTTAAGGAAGAAGAAGAAAGATTTCTTTTGATTTTATCAGGGGCACAAAAAAACAGCTGTTCGTATGAAAAGCTTAAAACAGCTGATTTTGATCAACAGCTGATCTTGATCAACAACTGATTTGGATCAAAAACTGAATATAATTTTAGGTTAGGTAAATCAAGCAATAGCGAAGCTTTGCCATGTCCACTAGTATTAATTAACCCGGTAAAGTTTGTGTAGTGGACAGGCCGTTGTCATAGTAACACAAACAATAATCAATACTTGGGTAAAAGAATTCAGTTTATACTGGCTTTGTTTGAATTTCAGTAAGAAAAGTATTCATCATTCCAAAATTACCTTTAACCTAATGAAGTTAATTATTGACTTTATTGTTCAGACAGTGATCTATTGCCGTTTGACCTTTCAAATAGCAGGGTTGTACTAGATTCTGTACCTCTTGCATGTGTTACTATTTTGAAAACATGCAAATTTTGACTTAACATGGCGATTTCTATTGTTTGCGAAATTCCATACGAAAGATGAACTGTGCAGTGATTTTTATGGTGAGATCTAAGGTCGGGAGAAGTAAATGGGCACTGATCATGTTTCCCAGAACACATTTTAGGGTGTCATTAAAAATTGTATATGTGTTTGTACTGTAACGGCTGCACTTTACTTCCGATTTGGTCCAAAATTTGGTACACTCATTGGTTTACGGACGGTAGTAAACAGATTCCAACAAGCGGAAGCACATTTTTTTTAGATTTTTCTTACCAGAATGACACTTTTTGGGATTTTATCTTTAAAAAATAACTATAGAAAATTATTCTGCACGACCTTATAGCCCATCTGCTTGCCCCAAAATCTATTAAAATGTAATATACGATAGTGTATGCTTTTCAAATCCACTGGGGGGATTTTACCGTGGGGCAGGTTCTGATCCCACGCTGATGGCCGGGATGCAAACTCGCAAAGCGAGTTTTTCTGTTGCGAGCGGAACAAAGCAGTGCGTGAGCCGGGCTGACGTGCAAAAAATTCTACTAAATATTTCGTACACGCAGACATCTATTAACATGTTCACTGCTACGCGAATTTCGTATTTCCTACGCTAGGAGCTGACCTTTTATTTTTTTATATTTATACCATAAATGAGTAGAAATTACTTTTTTTTATTTTTGAACCTTTCTACGTAATAATCACTAATATTTTAAAGCGGTTGTACATGTCTATTAACATTTTCACTGCTACGCAAATTTCGTATTTCCTACGCTAGGAGCTGACCTTTTATTTTTTTATATTTATAGCATAAATGAGTAGAAATTACTTTTTTTTTATTTTTGAACCTTTCTATGTAATAATCACTAATATTTTAAAGCGGTTGTACATGTGCGTTCATAGCACATGGGCTAAAAATTGGCGTGCGAAGCACATAAATGCTCTGTGTATTGAAAATTCTTCCAATATGGGGATTGGCGTGCAAAGCATGCAATGCACTGTGTATTGAAAATACTCCCAAAATACGGGTTGGCGTGCGAAGTACGCAATGCTCTGTGTATTGAAAATTCTGCCAATTCAGGGGTTGGCATGTGAAGCACGCAATGCACTGTCTATTGAAAATACTCAAAATACAGGGGTTGGTGTGCAAAGCACGCAATGCACTGTCTATTGAAAATACTCAAAATACGGGGGTTGGTGTGCAAAGCACGCAATGCACTGTCTATTGAAAATACTCAAAATACGGGGGTTGGTGTGCAAAGTACGCAATGCAGTGTCTATTGAAAATACTCAAAATACGGGGGTTGGTGTGCAAAGCACGCAATGCACTGTGTACAGAAATACTCCCAATACGGGGGTTGGCGTGCAATGCATAGTCGGCCGTTTCTCATAGTGTTCAGTGTCAATCTCACATGTGCGCCCGTAGCAGTGAACGTGTTAAGGGCCTTCGTGAATAGACCAATTTCCCAAACAGTTGGTTGAAACCCTAAAACTTATAAACTTAATTTTGTAAATTGAATTGAACTGTGTGATTGAATTATCTATCTCAATATTGGTCTAATGGAATATTTCATTGTTAAAGCTTGAATTTTGTTTAGGTAATTTGTAGCATTATAGTCTATTTTATTGTTTTTATATAGTTACAAGCTCAAATTATATATTACTATAATAATAAATAGCCCACTTACTTCATCTACGATTTCATTGACTTTCCCTGTGGCCACTAACTGGTGTACTACCAGAGCCATTTTCTTTGCCTGCAACAGTTTCAGTTAAGCCCAGTTTTATTATTTGTTCAAATATTGTTTGGAAAGATCTATTCATTTTAGAAAATACAAGAACTTGTCCCCTTCAAGGTAGAGCACTGTTATCTCTTTAAAGTTCATGCGATAAATTACTTTCAGTTTTTGTACAAGGGTTATTTTCTAAGTACCAGGAAAAACAAAACTGGTAAAGATTGGGTCAGTAACTTTAGCTCAAGTATTACTTTTTAAATTAATAACTGTACAAAACAAAGAATAAAGCTTTTCTGAAATATTACAATGGAAATATACTGGTAACACTTTTCTTCAAATTTTGGCAAAACTTAGTAATTTAGCTTTTTTTTAATAGAATTAAAATATAAATTTTAAAATCCCCAGACAGACCTACACAGACACATAGGTTACACTTATAATAACCCTTTGTATGCCTCTAGGGTTAAAAAAGAAATAGAACCAAACTTGGACACTAACTGACTAATCAACTCCTATAGAAGCGAGTGTATGTGCTTACGTACATACATACGTACGTGAGTAACATAATATAACAGCTGATTTCATCCATCATCTGTAATACTTACACAAAACCCAGCATAGATTATGCTTTGAGGTTATGTTTACAACTTCAATCATTACAATTTCTTGCGAAGTGATTTTTTTAAATATGAGTTATAGAACTAATGTATTGTATAATACGTTATAAGATTTGCTTTGAGGTTATAAACTGTATATAGGTACAACCTTTTATCGTCGATATATTCGTATATGCAAATTTAAAGATGAGTTACCTATTCGTTATTAACTTCGGAAAGGTTTGTACATCTTCGTATAACATATAAACATATTCGATTATTAATTTCATCACTATACTATAATAATTTCTAAATCATTTGATTCATCAAAATGAAATAAAAAGTAATTAAAATATAACATTTTTATCTTTCTTTAAATGTATATAATAACGTATATAAATACAAAATATTGAAAAATAGGCCTACAATTTTATAATTCTTATAATTGTACACATTTACAGAGTTAAAAATCACCGTCAACATTAGGTAGGCCTAGATAAAGTCTGTTGTTTTTAGATAGTATTTTTTTAAATTATTTATTTCTGATGTGTATCTAATTAATCTGCCTGTGATTTTTCACGAGGGCTTACTAGTGTAATATAAACATGTAATAACTAGTGTAATAATCCTACTTAAAATTAAGGATAGATCACATTTTTCGATAAACCCTTTATTCAAGAAACTGCGCGCGTCCTACTACAAATATCCATAGTAAGTATCCAAACAGTCTATATTGGATCTAAGAAATTAATCTCGAATTTGTTTGTGAAACAGTTTTCATCCATCCTCTACATTTTATGATCCCATTCTCTCGTAAAACTAAGCTCATAACAATGGATTTAATGAACATTAAACACGAAGTGAAATCCTTTAATGAGCCGTTAAGTATATTTGACAGTTTCCTTCAACGGTGCATTAATACTCTATTAAAATAATCGTTTAGTTTTCAGTTTATAATGTGTAAGATCGTCAAACAGCGTGGCGCAGTTAACGTGTCGACCAACTCGCTACAGTTGTGTTCTGTTCTGTTTAGATCGCGTTCAGGCTGGCCGTTGTTTTGTTTCCCACCAAAAATTTACCCGCCAAGAGAATTTCCCTGAATAAACGTGTTTTGATTCCCAGCTGTTTTATTTATAACTAGGGGAAACCCTTGCGTGATCCGCACGCCAATCCCATTGGAACCTTCTATACACATAATCACATTATGTTTTCTTTGTAATAAAGGTGTAGGATTAATAATATCCCCAAAGCTAAGATAGTAAATAACCTTAAATTTTCATATCAAATTATTTCGTATATTTTATAACAGCAGTTATAATAAAGGTTAAAAGAACCAGCAAGGTTCCAGTTTACACTTTAATAAAAACCAAACCTAAAAGTTAGAAATACAAAATAATTGCTTCAAAGTGTGAAATCAATTGTTAATGGAAATATTAGATCAAACAGCAGTTTTATCTATTATTTTATTCAATTGGTTGCTATATGGTAATTCATCATTCTAGGCCTAACCTAAGAATTTTGTTCGACTAAATTTACAAATATTGAAATAAAAAATGTTTTTATCAAAATGAATTATAGCCTATGTTACTCAGGGACAGTGAAGCTTTTTATTAGTAAAACCATTTTTTCAATCGGTTCAGTAGTTCCAGAGATTACCCCCTACATACAAACAAATTTTACCTCTTTATAATATTAGTATAGACTAGCTGGTGCTTGCGGCTTCGCTCGCAGATGTGATTAAATAAATAAAAGGACTATCGGGTAAATATTGTGCCTTACCATTACACGCAACAATAAAAATGTTTTTAGATCTGAATTGCAAGGCCCAAAATGCACAGTTTTGCCCAAATCGATTTTTGTACCCCTTTTAGGCCTGCGTACATTATTAGCTATCCACCAGTAAACACTAAAAATTCCATTTTCTGTAAGTTTGTTACTTTAAACTCCCGAACGAACATAAAAATTACAAATCAGGTTTTTAGGCGTATATAAATCTATGAGTACTCTTCACATTATTGCATAATGTTCAGATATATATTTAACAGTTAAACCAGCGCATACTGTAAATTAAAACCCAAAAGATCTTGTCAAAGTGTTAAGTTTTTGATCCAAATCAGTTGTTTTATTTATAATGGTCATGTCCGTTCGCAAAATGTCTAATTTTGTCCATAATGTTTACATTTTTACAATTTTTAAATAGGAACATTAAATATTTCAGGGATAAAAAGTAGCCTAGATTATTTTCTGAAAAGTCTTCTACAAGCAAATGAAGGTTTTGTCAAAATCAGTTCTGCCATTCCGGAGATTAGACCGAACAAACAAGCAGTCAACAAATTTAACAAATTTAGGTTTTAGTAAAGAGTGAATAATCATATGAGATTAGAAAGAAGTATTTATTTCAAAATCACCGACAGACACTTCAATTTTATTCATATAGTATAGCATGAAAAGTTCTCTACATGCAAATAAAAGTTTTGTCAAAATTGGTTCATCCATTCCGGAGATTAACCCGGACAGACAAAAAATTAAAAATGCATGTTTAGGATTTGGTAAAGTGTCAATAACCATATGAGCTTAGAAAAAAGTAATTATTTTGAAATCACAGACACTTCAATTTTATTAGCGAATTTCCATAGGAAAAATGAGCTATTGCAGTGGCTCTTATAGTGAGACCCAAGGTCGGAAGTAGCAAATGAGCACCGATCATGATCCCTAGAACACGTTTTTGTGTATCATTAAAATTCATATATATATATATGTGTTCGCACTCTAGTGGCCGCATTTCAAGTCCGATTTGGTCCAAGTGTTGCTTGTCTATGTCGCTCGGACGAGTTCGTTAGCCAACAAAATCCAACAACCAGAAGTGCGTTTTTTGACCTGAAGTAACTATTTTTTGAGATTTTTACTACAAGAATGAAATATTTTTAGAGGTTTTTCTAAAAATATAAATGTAGAATGTTATTCTGCACATTTTGTTTTTTTAAGCGACCTTATAGCTCGCTTGGTTCCACCAAAATGTAAAATACCATAAAAGTACCCGGTACGAAGCCAAGTGGTGCAAACTCGCGAGGCCAAAACAAACTCTACTAACATATTGCGTACACACAGACAGCTGTTCAACGCCTTCGTGAGTGGACCTATTTCCCAAATTGTTGGTTGAAACATTAAAACATAGGCATTACAACGGAACCTCTACGTTGCGAGCACCAAATTTTTCAACAGCGTTCAGCCCCACTTTGGCTGCGCGATTTTTACTCTAATTTGGCCCCACTTTGCAACGCAAGTTTCTGTTGTAAAATAAATTACGTTCACCTACTGGAAGGCAAAAGGCTACTTTCTTTTTTCACCCAGGTGAAGCAACTTAGTTTTGAATAAATTTTGTTTATTCTAATCAACAATTAATTTTACACCAGAATTTAACATCACTAGCTCAGATAATTTCAACTCTTGTTTACCCTTTTGGTAAATCTCAGAGACGTGAGAACACTGAAACCGCCTTAGTAACGTATTTGTGCTTTTAAAACCTTTTCATATATTTACTCTTAATTGTATAAAACACAGGACATAATAATGGATAATCATCAACACAGGTAATTTAAAACTCAAGTAATTTTTGTTCTGTAAATAAATGATAAATTTTATTTATCAAAAAGCAAAATTAAAATAAACTCTCAATTAATATGTTAATATTTTCCTTTAAAAACTTTTCTTTCAAACAATAACATTTACACTTAATTTAACACAATTATTACACAAATAGACAGAGCGTACTAATTTACATTTACTTTATCGTTTTACTTATTTAATATCTGATTTTGATTTATTTAAAATTTAACTTTACTTTTAATGACTCTACTTTTTTTTATGACTTTAAATTTTAAAATAATTCTCAAGAGATTAATTAAACTTATCCTACCTAACCCAGTATATGAAATAAATCTTTTTTAAATTTAACTTCAGGCAAATTTTGGGGACAAGAAATAACGTAACATACGCTTTTCACAGACCTTAAGTTTGCTTGTAGTCGTCCTGAAGTGGTATACGGTTAGTAGGTTCGGTTCCTAGTTGTAGCCACTGTAGTCAGGTTTCCCTCGGGTCGTTCGTCTCGCTATTCCATCAGGAGTCCAGATTCATGTGTCGTCCTGTACCTCGATTACTGCGTAGGAGTCTTGAAGTCCAGATACGTGAGAATCTTTTTTAGAAGTTTCATGAAGACGAAGAATTATTAAGACGCACTATTTAGAGAAAACTTTTTCAGAGAATAATTTTTTGAGAAGAGATTTTTATGAGAAGAACGCGTTCGACGCGTCATCGGCTTATATAGGGTTTTCTCCTACCCCTTTCACCGTTGATTTTAGTGATTTTTTAACTTTCTTGAAACTTACCCTTTTTCAAAGTTTTTTGGTACTAGCTTGTAGTACAAATTATTTCATGAATTGTCATGTTATTTTCATCCTTTTCCTTCCATAACTTTCTTCGCAATCTTGGTTTTTAACTTTTTGACTTTCTCCCAGAAAGTTCCTAGGCTTCTCCCCTCTACTCTTCTGCCGTTGGCCTACTGTTTCCGTAGTCTATTGTCTTTCTTAATTTCCTAATAACTTTTGCAGTTTTGCTCCGATTTTGAATTTCTTTCAAGATTATTAATTAGCATGATGTCTTCTTTCTCCTCGAAGTCGAATCGTTGTTGTGCGATTTTCCATTCTCCTTTTATGTTAATCTTAATTTTTCGCTTAACGTTTTTTGAAAAAGTTTTTCATTTTTTACTTTTTTCAATTTTTCTTTTGACACCTTCATTTGACCTGTGAATTTTGTCCATGGCCGCAGTTTCACCTAGTTTTTCTTTTTTGAAGTGGTTTTTCTGGGACTTAGAAATTTTTGATTTTTCTCAACTTTTGTTTTAATTTTACTCCCGAAATTTATTTCAAATACTGGTGGTTTACAATACCATATAATACCTATGACTCTATTTAATCTCTTTATTAACCTTAAAACTTAATTTTACTTTAACTCTTTATCTTTTAGTGTGAAATTTGTCACCCTTTCAACTTAATTAAATTTACTGCTTTCTTTATTTTTTCTTATAAAACTTTCTTTTCTTAATAACTTGTTTCCATTTAATTTACTTTAAAACTCTTTTTTAAATATTTTAACTTTATGCAAACTTTGCACTTTTCTCTAAAATCTTTAATTATCAAAATTATGAGTTTTGTCGTATAACATTTCTTTCTTGAAATTACTTAACATTTTCAAAATTACCATTCTTTTTTAATTTTGAGTTAATTTGAAATTTTCCCTTAACTTTTAACGCTTATAACTTAAAATCAATTTTTCTATCTACGATTCAGGAATAAGATGACCAATACACACGTTTTTAGCGTAATGCATTAACCAAATAATATTCCCAAATTCGTAAATTCCTAGATTTCGGTTATTACCACAAAAATCAGTTTTTTCAGGCTAAGTTAACTTTCCTGTACGTTCTTGTCGAGGTCAAGAGTCGCGTTTTGTTTGCATAAGCCACTCCTGTCTGAACTTGTCGATTCATGACTTACAAACGGTTGCTACCGATGCAGACTCGAAAATTCGATTTTTGCAAACTTCTTTT
Source organism: Philaenus spumarius (assembly GCA_018207615.1). Taxonomy (NCBI): domain Eukaryota; kingdom Metazoa; phylum Arthropoda; class Insecta; order Hemiptera; family Aphrophoridae; genus Philaenus; species Philaenus spumarius. The sequence goes on along the minus strand of JAGFPH010007526.1, from coordinate 52,613 downwards.
TACAAAACTCAAAATTCCGAATTACAACAGGGTTTTGCCCGTTGTAGCATATAAACTTAATTTTGGAAATTTGCTTAACTTACGTCAGCGGTCCAGCTGCGTGGTCGAATTGTTATATTGGTTCAGCCATTCCAGAGATTAGCCCGGACAAACGAACAAATAAAAAATACTTGTTTAGGATTTGGTAAAATGTGAATAACGATATGAGCTTAGAAAAAATTATTTGTTTTGAAATCACTGACACTTCAACTTTATTTAATGTATAGATTTTCGATGTATTTAGTGGAAACTGGGGGGTCCTGCAGTACCACAGTGCCTATACGCAATCTGCCACTGCTTTCAACGCATTCTAAATTTAATTTTATTCTCCGTTATTTACTTATTAATTCCTAATTATTAAATCGTTTCAAAACTATCTAAAACTTACCTCCTGCGTACATCCGTAACTCGCTTGAACCAAACTTAGTAATTCAAGAAATTTTAAGAAACCCCAATTCACTGAGAACATAATTGTAATCGGTTGAAATGGTTTCCCCTCGAGTTCATCAACGAGTTTGTTGTAAATAGTGTAAGCGATCGCCGTCAAGGTCGTAATGTCAGATATCACCAGAACCAAATACTGTAGGCCGTTCTTAGTGTTGTAAAACAAACACGAATCGACGGATAAGTTATACTGCTGTTTTATCATTTCGAATTTCCTTAAAAGCGATTTTCGATCGCCCGCAATCTTTCCCATCGCCTGGTGCAGAGATACGAATCTTTGTTTGATATAATGCGTTATTATTATGTAATACGCTTGATTCATCAAATTGTAAGCATTGAAAATATGGAATAATGCTAAGGTGAATATTAAATATTCGTCTATAGAATAAAACCAAATTACGAAAGAGTGCGTCCCGAGTAGAAGCAAAATAGAAAATACATTGAAAGCGATCAAGTTACGTTGTTTTTTAAGAACACTGTCCAAATCGAACGGAATCCTGTGCCGAATTAGTTGTTTATTGATGAAAAAAAATCGTTTTGTTTGTCGTATATCTCCGTCTCTATGTACCAAAGTTGTCGCCAGGTTCGTTATGGAAATAAGCGGTAGCGTAACCAGATAGAACATCCACGCACTTGATTGAATTCCCGGATGCGGTCTGTTGATGGCTTCGAGCCAAATTATTTGGTAAATAGCGATAAACGAAAATAAAACCAAAAGCAAACCAGTGTAAATAGTTCCGCACAGCGAAGGGCTTACGTCTCCGTCTCCGTTTATGTTGCAAGTTTTAATTCCCAAAATGTCTCTTAGGAGGAAAAATGTTTTAGGCTGTTTTACGTAGTGGAAAATTGAAGACAAAAATGATTTAAACGAGGTTAACATAACCATAGTGAATTTTAAACTGCTAGATACACTGCTGATAAACCAAACAACAGAAAGAATTCTGTTCTAATAAATTAACACAATTCTTGTTTTATTTAATTAAGGAACGGTAATTTCTTTGAGTGTCTTTTCTTTTTTAATTAGTGAAATGTACTAATTGTTTTACCTTAATTGGTATTGATCTAATGCATTTGTAATGAGCAGTGAGGTGAGTTAGAAAGTTAAGCAAATACAGTTGACTCGTGGAGCTCGCTTACCCCTCCGTGAGATGTTACAGAACATCTCTGGTTGTGTAAGTGTATTGTTATTTTCATACAAAATGGTTGTGCTTAAAAAAAAACTCAAAGAATACAAGTCTTGAAATTATATAAATCTTGAAACATAATACAAATCAGGAGTTTCTATTAAAACTAGTGGCTTCTAGGAGCAAATGCCCCAATTTATATTGAAACAAACTTTAACAATTAAATAAATAATGAGAACACAAAAACTATAAAGGCTGTCAGCAAAAACCTATACACATAACCTTAAAATATTTAATTAAATTACAAGTGAAAAAACATAGATCAAGACCGGGAGTTTAACCTGGGACCTTCACGTTTCCGTCGTGATGCTCTGCCAACTGAGCTACCCTGATATCTCCAGATATTGGTCGATGTTACCTCAGTTGTACGGTTTTACTGCAATTATTGAATTAACAGATTGAATACCTCGTGTATACGACATTGAAAACAATCTCAATTCTTATTTCAGATCTTACAGTGGTATTCATTTGTTAAAATATTTGTTTGTTTACAAATCATACTCAGCTGTGTTTCATTGCAATATATTTCTTATTGAGATTTTTGTACTTAAGTTCCTCAAAGCCCTATAAATGTTGTAAATTGAGAAAACCTATATTTTCCCCCGCTTCTTTGTGTCAATAACTTTAATTTGAGCCATTTCCCAGCTTTGCACGACTTTCCAAGCTCCCACAATCTTTTTCTCAAAATTCGGCTTACGAAATTATATGTATAGATTTTGTATTGGGAAAATACCTGATATTATAACAATTTTAAAACTTCAATAGAAATCCAGTTGTTTCCACAATTTGAACACTCGGCTGGAATCTAACAGATACTGCCATGCTGTTTAAACATAACTTGCCCTTGGGGCCACGATTTTTTCTTAACTAAAATGTTGTATTTCTGGTATAATTTGGTTTAAAATAACATATATAAATAATTTGTTGATTGATTTTACTCAAAAATACTTTTTTTTAGAATGAGTACCAGTTGGTCCTCTTGGCCTGCGGCCGAAGCTTTAAAATCAATCATCGAGTTTACAAGGTTTAATTTCAAGACAATTTAATGCAGAAAAAATTACCTGCGTCATTTTTTTGTTATACATTGATGTTTCCCCTTATTAGGTCTTAAGGTAGGATGTACAAAAGTTGTAACTTACAAGTAAAATGGCAATTTATTGAAGTACTAGCTGGTAACTGTGATTTCGTTCGCAGATGTGATTAAATAAATAAAAGCTCTATTGTGTCAATATTGCGCATAACCATTATACACAGTAAAAAAGTTTTTAGATCCGATTTCCAAGGCTTAAAAACGGACAGTGATTTTTGCCTAAATCGATCTTTATATCCCATTTAGGCCTACGTAAATTATTAGCTACGCAACAATTAATGTTACAAATCCTGCTTTCTGCCAGTTTTTTTTTCATTACTCCGTAACGAACGTAACAATTATAAATCACGTTTTCAGGTGTTATTAAAATCTATGGGTACATTTCGTTGACGTTCATGCAAAATGTCATATGTAAAAAAGTGTACTTTTCAGGAAACAATAAATAAAACAGTCCTTTAAGTTAAATTTTTGCGAGTGTGATAGAAATATTAGCTGCAGACATAAAATGTCGTTTTCCTGGTTTTTTTTTAGTAAATGTATATATTACATACATAATTACTTTAGTAAAATTATGCAAAACAGCCCCAGCCGGAGACCAGATATCTAGTCATATCCCGTCAGCTTGGAAACAAGCAAACCACCGTTTGCTTTACTTCGGCCCGCCTACCCTCAAACCACAGATATGATTAGATATCTGGTCTCGCTAGCCTAGATTCGAACTCAGCATCTTCTGATCAGAAAGACGGCTACGTTATCCACTACAGCTTCATGAAGGAAAACTGACAAAACTTCAGTTACTTTACTATCGGTACAAATATTCCGTGTAAAGTAAAAGATAGTTTATCAGCACCATCTAGGAGCGGTTATAACAAAAATGTACCTTCATCAGCGCCATCTAGGAGGGGTTATAAGAAGTTTGCTTTGTTGTGGAAAGTTTGAATCTGTATGAATTGTATGTGTGATACATATGACATTTTGCATGAACGTCAACGATTTCACATTATTGCATACTGTTTTGATATATATTTAACGGTTAAACCGGCGTATACAGTAAATTAAAACAGAGATCTTGTCAAAGTGTTAAGTTTTTGATCCAAATCAGTTATTTTACTAAATAATGGTCGCATCCGTTCGCAAAACTCCTAATTTTGACCATAATTTATACATTTATTCAATTTTTAAATGTGAATGTTAAATATTTCTGGGATTAAAAAGTAGCCTATATTAATCTCTGTAAAGTTCTCGTGCAAATGAAAGTTTTGTAAAAATTGGTTGAGCCGTTCCGGAGATTAGCCCGGACAAACGAACAGACAAAAAATTGAAAAATGCTTGTTTAGGTTTTGGTAAAGTGTAAATAACCATATGAGCTTAGAAAAAAGTAAATATTTTGAAATCACATACAGACATTAAAATTTTATTTATATTTATAGATTTTCGATAATATCGCGTGGAAACAGGGGGTCCTGCAGTACCACAGGGCATATACGCAAGCTGCCACTGCTTTCAACGCATTCTAAATTTGATTTTATTCTCCGTTATTTACTTATTAAGGCCTAATTATTAAATCTGTTTCAAAACTATCTAAAACTTACCTCCTGCGTACATCCGTAACTCGCTTGAACCAAACTTAGTAATTCAAGAAATTTTAAGAAAGCCCAATTCACTGAGAACATAATTGTAATCGGTTGAAATGGTTTTCCTTCGAGTTTATCAACGAGTGTGTTGGAAATAGTGTAAGCGATCGCCGTCAACGTCGTAATATTAGATATCACCAGAACCAAATATTGTAGGCCGTTCTTAGTGTTGAAAAACAGACACGAATCGACGGATAAGTTGTACTGTTGCTTTATCATTTCGAATTTCCTTAAGAGCGATTTTCGATCGCCCGCAATGTTTCCCATCGCCCGGTTCAGAGATACGAATGTTTGTTTGAAATAATGCATTATTATTACATAGTACGTTTGATTCATCAAATTGTAAGCATTGAAAATATGGAATAATGCTAAGGTGAATATTAAATATTCGTCTATAGAATAAAACCAAATTACGAAAGAGTGCGTCCCGAGTAGAAGTAAAATAGAAAATATGCTGAAAGCGATCAAGTTACGTTGTTTCTTAAGAACAGTGTCCAAATCGAACGGAATCCTGTGCCGAATTAGCTGCTTCGAGATGAAAAAAAATCGTTTAGTGTGTCGTATATCTCCGTCCCTATGTACCAAAGTTGTCACCAGGTTCGTTATGGAAATAAGCGGTAACGTAACCATATAGAATAACCACGCACTCGATTGAATCCCCGGATGCGGTCTGTTGACGGCTTCGACCCAAATTATATTGTAAATAGCGATAAACGAAAATAAAAAAAAAAGCAGAACCATGTAAATAGTTCCGCACAGCGAAGGGCTTACGTCTCCGTCTCCATTTATGTTGCAGGTTTTGATTCCCAAAATGTCTCTTAGGAGGAAAAACGTTTTAGGCTGTTTTACGTAGTGAAAAGTTGTAGACAAATATGTGTTTACAAATGATTTAAACGCGTTTAACGTAACCATAGCGGGTTTTAAGTTGCTCGACACACTGCTGTTAAACCGAGCAAGGAAGAAAGAATTCTGTTCTAATAAATTAAAACGATTCTTGTTTTATTTAATTAAGGAACGGTAAGTTTGTTCTCCGAGTGTTGTTTCTTTTTTAATTAGTGAAATGTACTAATTGTTTTACCTTAAAATTGGTATTGATCTAATGCATTTGTAATGAGCAGTGAGGCCGGTGGGTTAGAAAGCTAAGCAAATACAGTTGACTCGTGGAGCTCGCTTTGTTTCCCCTACTATTTGCTGTCGCGACAGGCTGTCGCAGAACATCTTTGGTTGTGTAAGTGTATTGTTATTTTTATACAAAACGGTTGGGCTTAAAAAAAATTCAAAGAATACAAATCTTGAAACATATTACAAATTAGGAGTTTCTATTAAAACTAGTGGCTTGTAGAGGCAAATGCCCCAATTTATATTGAAACAAACTTTAAGAATAAAATAAATAATGAAAACACAAAAACTATAAAGGCTGTTAGCAAAAACCTATACATATTAACTTAAAATATGAAATATTTTGTTTGTGTAGTAATCATACTCTGTTTTTCATTGCAATATATTTCTTATTGTGATTTTTGTACTCAGCTGTGTTTCATTGCAATGTATTTCTTATGGAGATTTTTGGTAAGTTTAAGTTCGTCAAAGCCCTATAAATGTTGTAAATTGAGAAAAACTTGTAGTTTTCCCCGGCTCCTTCGTGTCAATACCTTTAACTAGGGGAGACCCCTAAGTGCTCCGCACACCAACCCTCGATTTAACCTTCTAAAAACATATGTTATGTTTTTATTTATAATAAAGGTGTAGGATTAATAATAACCTCAAAACTAAGACGGTAAATAATGTTAAATGTTCAAATCAAATTATTTCGTATATTTTATAACAACAGTTTTAATACTGGTTGAAAGTACCAGTAAGGCTCAGGTCTACACTTAATCAAAAACCTAACCAAAAAGTAACTCACCGTCAATTATTGTATATTATAAATAAATAGGTCTTATTTATTTTTAATTAGGATGTAACATAGTTTTTTCTTAATTTTAAATTCCTTAACGCAAGTTTTTATTGGTTTGTGTGTGTTGAAACATGTGTTGGTTCAGTATAGGCCTAACTTAAAATATTATTTTGTACTAAAAGCTGGACATCCGAATCAAAACTGTATTGTCTGTTATTTAAAAATCATTATTTACATCCACGAAAGCAGCTGGGTTAGTTTGTTTCTTATTATAAACAGCTGTTTTGTATAGAAATGTTTTTATA